>JAZHYW010019236.1:0-14629 GCA_037355805.1 Ixodes ricinus | reverse complement strand
TTGTTATCACAAAGGTTTTTTATATTGCATTAATTTCAAGCTTCTTAATTTTTTGAAGCCGGTGTTTTATGTAAATATCATCATGTTTGCATTAAACAACTGTATTTCTCCCGGCAAACATAGAGGCAAGAGCAGCAGCACTCACCCGTGCATTGGTCCACCTTGACGACTGAAAGTGCGTCAGATGCATTTGCGGCCGACACAAAGGCGAAGGCGCAGAGCTGCCAAGAATACCATAGAACCGACCATGACGAACGTTCAGGTGTCCCTCGATGAGTGATGTTGGGGAGGCGAAAAAGGGCTGCTTAAATAGCGGTTTTTTGCCCATGTCAGGTCTTTTCACACGGGACGGATTTATCGGTACCGTAACCGTCCCTCTGCATTCTTTTTATCAGGAAAGAATAATATCGTCTAGTGTTGTTATCAATTTTAGTGCAGTTATTTTCCTATCATTCGCGCACTGTTATTATCTTTAGGATAAGATCGCTATTAAAATGTTAATGAAGACCATATTCTTTAGTTATCCGAGAGACGACCTCATGAATAAAAGAGGCCGAGTAAGCAACTTTGTTCTGAAATCTTATTTCTGCTGAAATCGCCGAAACTACTTCAAGCGGCGCTGTGAAGAAACGACAGTTTTTATTGTGGTCCTCGTAAACATATTTGCAAGGACTACAGACAACTGGATTAATAATTCATTCAGGTTGAGAGATATAAATTAACAGAGAATTTTTAAGAGCCGGTCAGCAGAACTCTCACATGTCTTTTTTTTTTCAGAACGCGATAACGATGATTAAAGAGATGTGATGAGTGATTTGTACATAAGACTCTTATCTATTTTCTCTTTTTTATCCTCGTTAAGCGCACTTATAAATGGCTACCAGTCTAGAGCAGTCCATTGTTCTTCAAATTAGTGAACAACAATTAAACTGTAATTTTTCCGATTGACTACGTGCACGCTTCAAATTTATTGGTAGGGAGATAGTCTGTTTGGATCAATTGTTATTAAACTATTAGCTGCGCTAACTTTACCATCGCAGATGCTACAGCGAAAAAAAAATATTCTACAGCAGAGAGATACCTAAAATATGATTAACCTGCACAGTTTCATTTCCACTAGCCCATTTTAGTAATGGACCTTTTCCGAGAAGCGTTCTGCGCAGGCGCGAGCGCCCGATGCCAAACTGCGGAGGTCGGCACGAAAAAGCGAGGAAATTAGGAAGGAGGCTGTGAATCCGCGAGTAAACACGTAATTGCAGCATATATATAATTGTGTTATACAAAAAAAGAAAGTCGACGGAAAGAAAAACACGACGTTTAGGTGGACGCCACGGATGCCCTCTTTAAAGTCGCGTTTGGGCACGCGCCGCAGCTGAGAGAGCGAAGAAACTGGTAGCGTAGCTGCCATTATCGATTGGTAGCGCAGGTAGGTCACTTCCTTGATGTTTAGTTTGTGCAGCCACCGCCTGGTGCCGTCGGTATGTGGAAAAGGTCCTTTATTCTCCAAGCAGCCATTCAGATTTGTGTTTTAGTCACAACTGTGCGCCCCGTTCGAGTCAATTGCGGTGCTCCGTATTTTGGATCACTACGGGTATATGAAAACTGCGAGAAACTATTTTCATAGGGTGTTCTCAAATTATTATGATGAGACAAATGACTCAAGACGGATTTTATGTTTCTTTAGTCCTTCATAGCTACAAATCAAAAACGGAGGGCGTGGCGAACGTGTCTCTGAGAGCCTATTAACGCTCTGCAGCTAGTGCAATGAAATGACACCATTAGCTGACAGGATCGCCGAATGACGATTTGTGTAGCAAGATGAGTTATAATCGCGACTTTACATTACAATTTATTTTTGTTTCGGAAACGCCGCACCGCCGCTGAAGGGACAATAACCCATACCACGAACGCCTCCGGTGCCACATCCAACGATGATGTAATCATAGGCGTAGACTATGGGGGCAACGGGGCTCGTGCCCCCTGGTGAGATCCAGGGGGCAGAGCCCCTCCGGGCCCGGGCCTTGATCTTTTTTTTTTTTTTGCTTGTGGTTGTTGTTAGTTTGTCTTTGATAATTTGTATTTTATCTTAAATGTATAATACTTCACCCATGTTTGTGCACCACACAATAGAACGCTAGGTTGTTTGTGGGCACTGGAAAATAAACCATTATTATTATTATTATTATTTCCGAGACGCTGTTTACGTGCCATGTAACGAGCTTCTATTAGTAGGATGTAAACAAAATAACGCCCACGTTGCCTTTATTGACAAAATACGTTGGAAATGGAATCCCAGCGTGCTTGCGTTAGCTTCAATCTCCAGTTCTGGCAAAAACAACGCGCAGCACCCCCCCCCCCGGGAACTTCAGCCTGCCCCCCGGAAAATGGAAAGTCTACGCCGCTGGATGTAATGACATAGTGGTCCCGGTTAAACCGTGCCCCTTTTTCTAAAGCTCTCAGTGACTACAACGAAGAAGCCGTTCGATAACCGACCATTTAGTCAGTTACCGCAGAAATATCTAATTCTGAACCCCTGCCGACGGAAAAAAACGCTGACCGTGGCTGAACATGTTCTCGCTCCTTAAGCCGTTATTCGTCCTCCGGTGTTCTTATCTGCCCTTGCCGAAATCTCATTGGCTGCGGGAAACAATGAGATGCTTGAGTACCCTCCCCATTCTGTATTTCTTAAACTGTCAGCTGTAACAAACAAAGCCATCCTGCTGCGGGAGACCAGCGCAGATTGGGCGCGCTTGCTGCGCCAGCGTTCGGGCGTGACTCTGTTCTGTCCATGGGGACACAGGTTTTGTCCGAACGCTAACGCAGGGCACAGTGTCAAAAGCGCGAGCCACGTGGCCTTCACGTGCATTATTAGTTCAGCGAAGATAGAACGCGTATAGAAAAGTCTCGAACACTATGTTAGTGCGCTTTGGAGGCTGTTGGATTGGTCCCATCAGCTCGCCGTGTCTGTTGCGTCCGAGCTTGAGCTGAAACGAAGTATATAGACTTTCGCACCGTTTCGTTGCGTGAGTGTGGACACACAATTAGGTCGCCTTGACGTCGAAGTTACGGGTTGTCCCAGGTCCAGCCGCCATCTCAAACTGGTGTATCAGCAGCCTTCCCCGATAGGGCCGTTTCATTGGTCACTACATATTAAAGGGATACACTCTTAAAAAGATCTGTGCGTCTATTTTCACGCACAATACTTGAGAGCGCATCATCGCCGCAACTTAGCGGGGGCAGCTCAGCGAATGACGATGCCGAAACATATGTTTAGACCAAAAAACGCAGTCCGAGTTGTGACATTAGGCAAAGCAAAACGTCACGCTTGCATTGCTTAATGTCACAACTCAGACTGCGTTTTTGGTCTAAACATATGTTTCGGCATCGTCATTCACCGAGCTGCCTCCGTAAGTTGCGATGATTGGCTCTCCAAGTATTGTGCGTGAAAATGGACGCACAAACTTTTTAAGAGTGTACTTCAACGAAATTTGAAATGTACCCGTTGTGTTCACAAACAGGCTGAATATGACCCCAGTATCCATAAATGACAATCGCACGTTTGTATTTTGAGCCTGATGGCTGTATATTTTGTTACAAACGGCCCACTCTGGCAAACGCTCGGAGAGCAGCCAGCGGAGACACGTCACATCCGCCGCAATCGTGACGTGGATTTTCTCGGGACCTTACGTCGGGACGTAGCGGACGCTGCGAGCTATCCCAGCCAATCCCGCTCTGTGGATGTAGCTCGGGATACGCTTTCTGCCCGTCGCTGTGTGCCCTCTTCAAGGCCACGTGACATTCACACGGCCTTGGATAGGCCCCGATGGCTCGTAGCATCCGCTGAAAGCAACCGAAGCACACCAGCGATCGGGTCACCGCAAGTTACCCCAAAGCTGCCTTTGTACGAATTTTGAGGCACAGGCTAATCTTCTATAATCTTGTTGAGGGGCAATAGCGACTTCTGGGACACACAAAAGAGAGTCTCGGGGAGGAGAGTTCCTCCTTCAGTTTTCTCTCGTCGTGGCCACAGGCGAGACAGTAACCGTGACTACCTGTCAAGGTTCCTAGACTAGCATTACAAACGAGGCGTTAGCGACATTACCATAGCGATATCCACCAGGTGCATTGTGCTAATCGTTTAATTTGTTTTAAAATTTCTTTTCGTGTTTTTTTCAACAACAGATTGGTTTGTCCGACATGACAATGCTCCCTTGAAGAAGAATAGACCAAGAAATAAGCGCCGAAATTCCGTTGTAGTATTCCTTCAAACCCGTTGTTCCGGCTCCGCTAGAATGGCGCTCCCTTGAAATAAGACACGGTCTCGCTCGACTATTCTGTAAAACCTTGGTGAGCGCTGTACCGATATCTTCTACAGTAAAAATTATGAGACTGTCACTAGACAATTTCAATGTGACATTTATTTCGACGTTGTTATGCGTACGTTTGCCTTCAGTAAAAACAGAAAAATAAAACGTCCTCGCTCGTCTTGATATTTGCATGGAGCCTGTTTAAATGAATCCAAATTTTTCGAGTCAAATGTATGGCTATGCATTTCCGTTTTTAATGCGAATAGCATTCTTTGGATACTTCACGCACTTTTCGTCTATGTATCTATCTATCTATCTATCTATATATCTATCTGGCTATCTAACCTCTTACGCCGCGGGTCGATAAATAAATAAAAAAGACCGGCGCCGGCGGGATTTGAACCGTTGACCCTTTGATCAGCAGGCAGACGCGCTAACCACAGAGCTATGAAGGCAGTCATTCAAGGCACTCTAAACACCTGTTTATATCTTTACCATCGCGTGCGTTCCATGCACGAGGGCTCATTCCGCTCTCGTGAGGCTTAGCACTGCCCCTAGCTCACCCTCTCCCGCGCTCGGGAGAGGGTGATGTAGCGGCCGTGCTCACCCTCACGAGAGCGGAATGAGCCCTCGTGCATGGAACGCGCGCGCACCAGTAGCTGTGACAGCGCTGTAAGGCGCGTCCTATGGTAAAGATATAAACAACCGTTTAAAGTACCGTTGGTTGAGACTAGCTGAGACGCCAGAAAGTCTGGTCGGTACCATTTTGAGTGTTTGTGCGTATGGCGCGTGCTTTGCTCGCCTTCCTAAGTGACACAAACGCACGTGCTGGGCTGCGGAGATCGTGCGCAGGGCTGTGAAAGTGTCAACAAATTTAGAATCGCCTTAAGGCCTGGTTCACACTTGCGAATCGGCGGGCGAACCTGCAAGAATTCGGCCGCCGGGCGTAGCGTCCACTGTGCATTGCCGCGGCCGATTCCGCTTCGGCGGCAGCGGATTAGCTGTAGTGTGAACCAGGCCTAAGAGTGGGCTGGCGTATCTAGAGTGTGCCGGCCACCTGACGAACGCGCATAACTCCGCACCGTTTGATGCTATTCGCATTAACGTAGATAATCATTCCCAAAGGATGGGTTCTGCTGATTTTTTTCTTTGTAATTCAATGGCAGTTATTTTTTGTGTGACTTATTCATGTCCTTTCTTTTTCTGCCACCTTTATCATTTCAAGATACACATATATCTTCATACAGGAGACTCGATGCGCGGATATTTGAGATAATAGCTGCCTATTAAGCATGTCTCTCTTAGGCGCGACTCAGTTTGCGTCCGTCCGCTGAAAAGGCAAAACCGTCTGACATTTGGTTGATAACATACAGAAGGGAAATTATCTGTATCTCTTGTATAGACAATTGAGAATCACGTGCAGCAGTCGTGTAAACTTACGGAACTTAGTAAGGCTTGCAATTTCACGAGTTCCTCCAGACCAGCAGAGACATCGTCGGTGTGCAGATGTCCTGCTTGCAAGCGCGCATACACTATAAAAAATGCCTGCACCTCTACTTACCCGGAAAACACTAAAAGAGTCAAGCTCTGCGATCAACGAAATCAGCTCAGCGAATTATAAGGCGGAATATCCGTTTAGAACTAAAAATTATGTCTGCGCGGTGACATTACGCAATGTAAAGCGTCATGCTTGCATTGCGTAATGCTACAGCGCAGACTTAATCTGGGATCTAAACAGGTGATCCACCGTATCATTCGCTGAGCTGATTTCGTAGATCGCAGAGATTGGCACATCGAGTGTCTTGCGGGTATGCAGACTATGCAGTCATTTTTAGAGAGTAGCCAGTCCAGACGCGCGAGGACAAAATAAAAACCATTAAATGTCAGCGTGTGATATATATTTGTTGCATTATCTAATTAACATAATTGAGTGAAAATAAAGGTTAGTCAGGCTTACTTGGGCATGACTTCCCCGTGGCTCTAACATGAAAAAAACTTTTCCTGTGTTTTAGGACAAAGGTTTTACGGATTGCAAGATCATGGTCTTGAACTTCGGCAGAAGCAGCCACAGTTCGAAGAATGCTAGAGGCTATGGCAGGCAAAAGGTTTAGAGTGTTTTTCCAAAATTATCCCAGGCAGCACATAACGTTGGGCCTATATTGGTATTCAATTGGTAAACAATGGGCCAATGTAGCTGCTGTGGTACCAATGAGGGGGGAACATAGGCATGCGCTAGACAACATTGGCCTGTCTTAGCCAATGACTTACCATCATCGGTAATTGATTGACTTAGGCTGGCCAACATTGGCCTTTCTTAGCCATTGTCTTACCAACGTTGATAATCGATTGGCTCAGCCTCGCCAACATTGGCCTGTCTTAGCCAATTGGTTACCAACAATGGTAACCGACAGGCTTAGGCAGGCCACCATCGGCCTGTCTCAGCCAGTGGGTATACCAACGTTGGTATTCGATTGGCTTAGGCTGGCCAACATTGGCCTGTCTTAGCTAATGGCTTACTAACGTTGGCAATCGATTGGCCTAGGCTGGTACACATTGGTCTGTGTTAGCCAATTGGTTATCAACAATAGTAATCGATTGGCTTAGGATGGCCAACATTGGTCTGTTTTAGCCAATGGCTCACCAACGTTACAGTGTTCTAGAAAGTTGTAGTGGCAAGAACGGTGGCCGCCCCGTGAAGATTTTGCGCGTAGACGACACCGTGGCGCTGCTGTGGTGAGCCCTAGGAGCGCGCTCCGTCAGCCCCGTCGTCGGCGCTGTTCGGCGCGTACTACTGAGGTTCAACTCAGCTTTTCCCGACGCAGAACAATTGCTATTGTGAAATATTGTACCTCTGCATTTGAACTAATTCCTCTAGAGTGTGCTATCCTCTATACTTGGAATATTCGCGTGTTTTGAGGGAGATTATATTATAAATATCAAGCCCCCCCCCCCTCCCAGTACTGACAGATCCTTCAGCAACGCTATCACTTCGACTGCACGCTTAATAGCTGCGAAAGAAACCACGAGATACTAAAATAACAAAAAACATCTAGACTTATAATTCTCGTTAAATCTTGCACTTTTTCAATGGTGAGCGGAACAATATTCTGGTGTATTGTTTTTTGTCAGCGTGTTGCTGATCCGGGGACCAGCGTTGTGGAACGTGAAAGTCCAAGCGCGTTCGAGAACGGCCGAGTTGCCACTGCAACCATAAAGGAAATTTGCATTTGTGGAAGGCAGTCTATGAACAAAAAATACCTCGGTTGGGAGTAGAGGAAGCATTAAAATGCAATATGTACACAAACTTAAACAGCCCATTGTTTTTCGTCCATGAAAGAAACATTGAGCAACAATTAACCCCTGTGGTCTGGTGCAAATCTGAACGACCTTTTCTTGAGAGATCACCGCACTCTCCCTGTTGTAAAGACGTGATGTCGCGTAGATGACGCCAGAGTAGTTCGGTATGTAAATTCGCGCCCAAAACCGTGTAGGTAGCTTCAGGTGCTCTATAAATGCAGTGTGTTGAGCACCTATGAAGCTCGACTTGTCGGGTTCATCAGGCGAAGAAATCGACAGTTCATAGATGTCTTCGGCGCGACTGGCGTGCTTTCTTCACTGCACTCTAAGAAAAAATGACTACCTTGTGTAGTAAAATGGCGCTTTGGAGGCTTTGACTGCCTCAAAAGGTGAGTTACCAGCCTTTGGGCAAAGTCACGACCCCAAACCGCTGTGGAATGACCACCTTTCTGCAGGTGACGACAGGGATGGTGATCACTTTCGAATCTGATATTCACGTGCAGGCAGCCGTAAATGGTATTAGTAACTTAGATAACTACATAAAGACTATAAATTATGTTCTTCCTTAGCTTTCGTGATCTTTTAAGATCCGCCAAGTTCACATCTGTTGGGCGATTCGCGTAAATTGGTGGAATACAAATTTTGGCGGCGCGAGCAGCAACACTGGTTCTCAACAGCTGGGCCTGGCTATGGTGCCTGGAACGCGTCTCCGACTGGTGTGTTTACAGCGGCCAAAAAAGTGGTCCTTCGATTTCCGCCTGATGACGTCATAAAAGTGTCATGCTGTCGCCGGTCGCGATCCTGGTGGCGTCCTAACAGTTGTGGTGTGTAGCAGACGCGTGTTCTGCTGCAGGTCGCTCTCCACTGTGACAGTCCACGGAAGCTGCAGCAGCCGGAATTTGGGACGCCTGGGACGTGGTGACGACAGCGACACTCGCGTTCGCTCGTTCTTTTCGCCAGCATTTCTGCGGCCACCCGCCAGGATCGCGACAGTCAACAGCATGATACTCCAGCTTCTGTGACGTCATTTGTTGCCACTTGGGGACCACTTTTGATGTATGGGCGGGATATGACGCTAAACACACCAGTCGGAGACGCGATTCAGGCACCATAGCCTGGCTTGGCATCAACAACAACGAACGATCCGTTCGGTCTGTTGTGAGTGTTTGCCGAAATGAGGTAAGGATATTGTTTTTTCCGCATTTAAGGCCCGTTCACACTCTTGCGACCGAGAGAGACCAGACCGATTTTTAAGCCCCTTGCGATCTCTCAGGACCAGCTCCGCTTTAGCGCATCCGGTCCAAGCAAGTCGCAAAAGGCTTAAAAACTGGTCTGGTCTCTTCTTACTCGGTCGCAAGAGTGTGAAACAAAATGACTAGTTGTATATCTGATCGTATTGAACCATTGAACACTGTGACCGATGATCGACAGGGTAAACATGCTCATAGGTATGTGACTGTATCCGCCCGTACTGTTTTCCTCAATTTCGGAGCGGTTGGATTTCTGAGCTGCACCCGTCGTGGTTGTGATCTCCCGGCTGTACGTACGTAGCGCGTGAACTTCCGATTCAGTAGCGGGTTGCAGTGCAGTGGCATTGTAGTAATTGGCTTTTACCAGTAAAGCGATACGCAGACGTCGTGCACCTCTACTGGAAATTGCCACACGCACTACGCGAAGCTCGTATAAAACGAATGGTTACAAGTTTCTGATGCGGAGGGATAGCATAGCGGTTAAAGGGGTAGGGAAACGAAATTTCAGCGCTCATTTTCTAGCTTGAATGTGTTGCATGTTGCAGCCTAACCTCGAAAACACCAGTCTTCCGTTGAAAGGCACAAGAAAACTAATTTTAAAGCTAAATAAACGATCTTCCAATGTGCACCTGGTGGATGCATGCGGAGCCTATTTGGGAGGTAGATCTAGCAACGTTGTGAAATCTGCTACGTAGTTGTGACGTAGCAGATTCCTCTGGCGCAGCGCCGCTCTTTGGCATTTCAACATTTTCCTTCTTAGCTTTCCTCCTCAACTCACAAATCGAGCATTGAACCAAACAGTCCAAGAAGACGGAAAGGGTGGACTCTCCTCTTTCTCGGACCCTCGTTTGTGCAGCCGGATGCAGCCATTCTCCCCTAGAAGATTAGCCAGTCGCTCAAAACTCGGACAAAAGTTGCTTTCCCACCCCGTTCAGCCCTAAGCTGACAGTGCTGTGGAAGCTACGTGCTTCTTGGGCCAGCCACACGCTCGTCACCCCACGGGCACTTCGAACGGCTCGGTTGTAACGCGCTGACGCTATTGACACCACCACAACGCTGACAACGCCACCAAGGGCAAAGCTCATAATCCCGCCAGCCTTGCTACGTCACGAATGCGGGGAAACTTTTCTTTCTGTTTTTGTTTGCGCCGGATATCCCATGACGCATCGCGCCCTCCGTTCGCTTCTCTTCGAGCGCTCGCTCGAGTGCACCGTTTGGAACGAAAAATATAGCCAATCGTTCAAAATACAAACGTGTGATTATGAATTACGGTTATTGCACGTCATGCTTGACTCATTTCCGAACATAAATCTGAAAATTTCGCATTTTTGTTTCAGTACCCCTTTAAGGTGTCCGCTTCCTACGCAAGTGGACGCGCGTTCGATCCTCGATGGGCCTACTTTTTTTTTTCTAGAACATTTTTGTTTTGTTGTTGTTGGGCATTTGGCGATATTTACGACATTTATTTTTTATGATTAACACTGAAAAAACAAAAGATTGTTGACGAAATTTTGCAGAACTAAATGGTATACGACTTTCTTTCCGAAGGTGCAGTCGGGGACAGCGGGGCTTGGGTTGCCGGCTGGACGGGTTAAGTTTTGTAATTAGCGGTTGCACACTGTCACCGCGAAGTGGCGTGAATGCAGGCTGGGGGGGGGGGGGGTTGGGGGTTGGGGTTGGGGTTAACGCGCTCACCAGGGATACACGCGCCGTCCGAAAAGGGTGACCCAAATGGCATATGCTCTCCGCATAGTGCGTATAGCCATTTCCAGCTTGAAGTGCACTGACGTAGTGCGTATAGCTTTACTCTTTTGATGTTCTGCTCTATGATTCATTAAACCTAAACCTAAAAGTCAATCACCTCTGCATCGTCACCCATCAGGGCATCCCAGCCACTGCCACTCTACCGGCCCTTCCTGGATGTCTCCTGCCGCCAAGTAGCAGCCTGATCGTCGAACCACCAACATGGTCGCCTCTACATCAGAGAATCACACATTTTGGTGCGTCAGCTACCACTACATTTTGGTGCGTCGGCCGCTACTATATTTTGATGCGTCTGCCCATCCCGTTCTTTCGACTGTGTAACTCTTTCCTGGGCAGAAAAAGAGCCCCTGCGGTTTCTCACGACGTTCTTGCGCTCATGCTTGTTTAGTTTTTTTCAGGGCAGCATATAAGCTTCTGAGGTTCTTGCAGTGTTCCCATGCAGTGTTCCCATGCAATTATTTTTCTTGAGACCGAGGTAAGACCACCTGGATTTCATTTTGAGCAAGCCAGCACACTGCAGAGGAGGAATGACCCAGATTTAGCATGAAGTTATAGGTTTCACATGAGCACATTCCATTTGTAGCTGAAAAAGAGGTGTCACTTAATGAGAAAGACAAGTGAAACAAAAACATTATTAGGTATTTCGGTTAAGAAAGCTGTGCATACTTTAGCTCAGCTTTCAGTATTTTGGGCACATTTTACTTTTTAGCTGTGAGTTCATCTATGATCACTATTAGTTCACTTGGAGCATGTAAAATACATTGGACGTGACAGACAACTGCACTTGGGCATCCATCATATGTCTGAGCTGTGCCTTCTTTTTTTCAGTTGAAGTGTATGTCTCACTTGGCTCGATCAGTATCTACTTCATGTACTGAATACCTTTTTACAGGGTTTGGTCGCCACAGGAGACTTGTGCGCTTGTGGGTGTTTGGTGAGTGGCGTCACCAATCACCATGAGCCCCGAGCCCAGCATGGGTTCAGACCCCCTGCATGCCTGGCTGTGCTAGGTGTCCCCGTGTCTGGTGAAACTGGGGTCCTGGCAGTTGAGCCAAGCCCGGGCTAGGTTTGCTTCAAGGGCCCCCCACGTTGGGCAACACACCACCCCAGCCCGCACTCCTCACAGACAGATGTCCTGCGTTGGCTCGCCCAGGACGATCCGGTCAGTCGCTTTGCTTCACCTCTCCTTTCTTGTGATTTTCTTCTCCATCCCTGTTTTCAACCTCTTATCTTTCAGATGTAACAGAATTCTTTGAAAGGGAAGAAGAATTATATAGCCCATGGGTGTTGACAACCACTAGGGTGTGACATGATAACACCAAATGCTTTACTATGAAAATATCTCACTCCATAAAAATCCAATGGCCTTGGCACGAATAGGGTTTGCGTGGTTAGAACGACTGGATGCGCAGCAGCCTCAGGGTCTTTCTCTTTGAATAGACCTACCTCACCAGCCAATTTCGTTAAGCCGCCGCTGCCGCAATGCATCAAAGGAACTTTAGTCTTTTTGCATGTGGGAGAACCCCGCTGGAGCTTTGCGCGTGACGAGATGACACGAGCCGTCTCATGCACTGCCCCCTGCCTCCTGTAAACTAAAGTTATGGCGGCGTCACACATGCGTGGAACGCTTAGTGAGATCTGTTTATTGGGACGATTGATGGCAACAATAGATTACTGTTGCCATCTATGGTTGTGGACAGCTGGAGCACAAGTTGAGACAGCTGTGTCTGCTGTCTGGGCAAACCCGGTATCTCGGTGTGCCCACGGCAGCCCCCTTTCTTGGTGCGGCATGACTACTGTACAGCATGGACGGTGTGATCCTCATGCATTCTTTCAGATGCGTGGTGTCTACACCACTAGGAGAGCAACATTCGGCACTGTGGGTGCGCTGGCATAAATGAATAGAGACAAATGTATTTTTCCTGGTAGAGTATTTGGTGACACTGTCAACTGGCATGCTTGCAGCCAGGCTAGCAATGGCCATGGTGAGGTGACTCGCATCCCAAATGTCCCAAGATGCCTCTGTCATATTTCAATCATTGCGTTTGATGTGCTTGCAAGAATGGGATATTTACAATAAAACATAGCAGTTCATTCAAGATAGATATTAAACATACTTTTTTAATTAATCTGTATATGCTTGTAGTGTAATTTCATAATCACTGCAGGTTCAGAAGGTTAATTGACAACAAAATTTGATTGTTTTATTTTTCTGGTTTTGTAATGTATGGTTCCAGGTGCATCAACGTAAGGCATAGGCATTGTTGCATGTTATGACTCCAAAAGTTTGGGTCTATACAGCATGAATAATTGTATTTTTGGTGGTGATCACACCAAAAATAGCATGTTGTTATTTCAGCAATTGCTGCTCGTGAACTCGAGAGACTGGAATTGGAGCTATTGCGACTTCAAGATGTAACGAGATTTCAGCTGCTCGTCAGATCATGGCCAGGCAGCGGAATGGATCTTCAATCCTTTGGCGTGCTTGTTGGTTTAGACCGTGAAACTTCCAAAATTGTGTTTGCCTTGCAATGTCAAAACGTTCAAAAAGATTTTTCGTGTAAAGTCAGCGTAAAACATCTCTGTTTGCTACATTGTTACAGGTTTGTCACCCTGTTTCTTCTTTTTTCTTTTCTTTTTATGGTGATTCAGAACTGCTGTTTGCAACACCGGAGCCCACAGCCGAGCACAGCACCTCATGCTGCAAGCACCAGCAAAAAGACGCAAAAGAAGGTTAGCAGACAAGGCCCATCATGTAATCGATGCCACTAGCCCAACAGCCCACAAGACCACGTATTGTATGCAATAAACCAGTTGTCGTCGTTAACCTGTCTCGACCACGACATGCCGGCAGCGGTGGGATCCAGTGTTGCCCATGGCAAGAACAAAGGCTATATAAAAATGATAGGAGACGAGTGAACATTGCAGTATGCGCTTTTGCTATTTGTTTTGCAGCCACCGACAGCCTGTCAGCTACCCTTGAATAGACCCTTTTCAAAAGTGTGCATCATCTATACTCTGTTCACCCTTAAGACTACAGTGCCTGCCGGACCAATCAGCCACCTCCCTTTTATCACCCAGTGATGTGATTGCTGTGCCATTTGCGCCAAATATAACAGCTGCAGGCCCAGGGGCGGATTTAGAGGGGGGTCCGGATGTCCTGACCCCCTCTTGATTTCTGCATGTGTAAAATTTAGGGCGTAAAACGAAGGAGAGGGGGAGGGGATTCCTAAACAAATGGTACGCTGACCAACACCTGACCCCCCTCAGGAAATTCCTGCATCCGCCCCTGTGCAGGCCTCGCTACTGGACCAGATCCTTAGGGTAGGCTATTGCAGGTTTTCAGGACTTTCGATAATCGAAAGTCCTGAAACATAACATAATAGGGAGTTTTAGGATAGCGCATGCTAAAGCTTTGCGCACGCAAAGAATAGCGTCGTCGCCAAGGCGCATGCTCCGAACGCAAACCAGGTTTTGCGCTTTGCGTGCGCAATTTTAGCGTGCGCTATTTCTCGGAAATAGCGTGCGTACGCGAAGAGTCTTTGCGCTTCTCCAAGGAGGATTCGTGATGACAAGTTGGCTAAAGCCAAGCGAGCAGAGTTTAAAAAATGGCGGCTTGCAGGATGTCGGCGTACAGTCGGCGGCTGCATGATTTGGCGGCGTCGTGGAGTGCGACGTCGGCGGCATCCTCGTGACGACATTCTACTCGGTTTGGCAACGATCACCGGCAACTTGATGCTTGCGACGCGCGAACATTTCTCGGCGAAGGTACGATGTGCGAAGGTCAGTACACGAGACCTCTCTTGCCGAGGCGACGCAAGCGGACACGACCGGTCAACCGCTCGCGTCGCATTCTCATGTTTAAAATGCTACTCTGGGCCGACAAACTTGTTTTTTTTCTAAAGTTACAGCATTTCGTGTTTGAAATAAAAATTGTTGCTGTATCTTGGTGGCGTCGCAAGCGCGAGATGCTTGGGCCTTTCCGTCGCGACGGAAAACGCTATTCTAGAA
>JAZHYW010019235.1:0-15990 GCA_037355805.1 Ixodes ricinus | reverse complement strand
TACTTCGTTCAGTTGCGTATTGCTGTTTTCGAGCAGCGTCGTTACACTGCGCAATCTGCAGCAGGGCGCGGTTCCTGGAACACGGACCTTTTATGAAGAACCCAGAAACGCTACTACAAGTGTCGCATCGCTCGAGCTGCTACTGGGACGTATTACATTTACCCCAGACGGAAAGTGGAAAAGACTTAATTGTTCGTGTAATTGCGGGCATAAATACTTTAATGTGAGTAATTACGGGTTTCTTCCAGCATAGCTTCGCGAAAAGGACGGCACCCAGTGCAGTGTCGTAGCCACAAAGGGAGGGGGGAGGGGGGGAGTAGCGGCATCCCCGCCCCCACCCTCTCCGAAAGTTTAGCCTATACACAACTCATGTTTACAAACAAACCGGAGCGCCCGGAGCGCCCTAGCGGACGCCACCGGCGCCGCGCATGCGCGATGGGGTGTGGGCAAGAAGCTCGCCGTCGCCCATAAACACACCATTGAAATGCGATGTTGTCGGCGTCAGTGTGAGTCCCCCTGCCCTTTTCGCGTTCGAATTGTTGGTTCTACGTCTTCCTGGCGATGTCTGACTATCTTGAGCGGCGTCAGCGAAATTACCGAGGCTCGTTACACCGCAAAACTTCGCGTGAATAATGTGACATGTGGCGATTCATTCCGCGTGGACGCCGCAGAATGTACGCTAAAGCCTGATTCGCATGATGAGATTTCGCTCGGAATTTTCAGTCGCGACGCCGCTCGGGCTGCAAAGCGTGAACCGTAGCTGAGATGGTCGACGTCGATACTGAAAATCGCAAGCAGAATCGGACCAACTGAATTAGGCATAACAAGTCGGTGATGGTCACTGGTAACAATGATCAACATCTCCTTGTATCTACTGTTTACATCAAGCCTGCTTACCAACCTTCAAATTTAAGTCTTTTGAGGCCTGCACTTACTTCTTATCGCAAGTACCGGGCCAACATTTGGTCTACGGACCGGCGTCGTCTAAGAGAGCAGACGACAAGCAGAAACGTTTGAAGAGCAGACGACAGTTCGAACAATCAGGCGGCCGTTTGAACTTGAAGACGCACTGAACGTAGTCCGCAGGTGGTCCGCACAACTTGACGGTTTTCTGGCGTTCATGTTGGAACAAAACAAATAAATCTGATGACCACAAGTATCCGTGAATTCAACCCAAAGTGCTTCCCGCCCAAGCAATCGTTGTCCGACGGCGTCTGCTTTTCCCTTTTCACGGCACATATCCAGATTCTCGGACGAACCGAGCACGTGAAAACTGACCTTCAAACCTTTCTCGACACTTTTGGTACGGCCCCAGTCGCGGCGTTTTGACGAGAAGGCAGGTTTTGTCTGGTTCCTTTCAAAACAACGCAGGAATACACGTCTGGCATGGGGACTTCTGCCCACAGCCCCAGACCGGAAGTGCGACCGACGCGCCACCACCGCGCCGTGACGTCACAGAGATGAGTTCGTGTATACTGTAAAATAGACGGTTTACGCCATGAAGGGTGAGTTCAGATAAGGACGGTCACGGTAATGTAATGCCTATTTTTTGTTTTCAATTAAAGTTTTATATGAGGTAGCGAAACCTGGGGCGCTATGTTCGACAAATGTTTCGTTTCTCTCTAAAAAGAAACGGAACTGACGGAACTGACGATATAGCGTCTGACTGGTTAGAGGCTCAAATAACAAGAATTCCCTCTTTTGTCATTTGAGCCTCTAGCCAATCAGACGCGATATCGTCAGTTCCGTCACTTCCATTTCTTTTTAGGAGAAACGAAACATCTGTCGAACATAGCCCCCTGTCCACACAACGGGACAGACCTCACTTTTGCGAGATACTTCCTTGTATTTATGAGAAAGAAAATCGTATTCGAGGAGAAGGTTGAAAAAAAAAGTGAAAGCCGTTTTACAGCTCCCTGTAACGCGGAGTAGCGCGCAGCTCTTCAGGAGGAGGAGGAGAGGGTACGGGGGGGGGAGCAAGTGACACTCGGGGGGGGGGAGGGGCGACGTGACGTCACTGACGAGCGTCATCAGCGAAGTGATGACGATGACGATGCAGATGCCGATGAAGGCGTCATCGGTGACGTCTGCTCATTGACGTCATCAGGGATGATGACGATGACGATGCGGATGCCGATGACATCATCAGTGACGCCCTGGTGACGTCGTGCATCCGCATCGTCATCGTCATCACGTGACCTCGGGAGCTCACGTGACCGAAGGGTCCGCGTGACCTGGGAGCCACGTCACTGATGACGTCATCGGCGTCAGCATCGTCGTTGTCATCATCATCACGGGACCTCAGGGGGTCACGTGACCAGGAAGTCACGTGACGCCTGGGGACCGCGTGACCCTGGGGAGGTCGCGTGACCTGGGCGCCGCGTGACCTCGAGGAGTCGCGTGACCGGGCGGTCACGCGACCTCGGACGGATACGCCGACGGCGACGGCGACGGCGACGCCGCTCAAAGCCGGAGGACGGGCGCCCTGCAGAGCTGCGCTCTAAAGCCAGCCGCATCTCCATGCTGCGTGGTGGATGATGTTGATTGAGGAGCGAAGCTCTGGTGCCCAGATTAACTTGTCTGCGTAGACGCTGAGCCTGCAGCATGCCAGACCTTTCGTTCCGTTTCATCCATGTCAGAAAGAGATTGTGTAGTATGGAACTGTCGTTATATACGCATTTGATTGCACCTGACCCGCAGCGCCCTCTCGTCTATAAAACGTTGAGCCAATGCGTACGCAGATCAACGCGATTTTATGTACGCATTTGGCCACAGCACGCCCTCTCCTGTAGAGACGTGGAGCGGCTACATGCAACGTTTCATTCATGGCATCCCAGCTCTTGTGTTGCTACCACATCTCAGGAGCCCCCTACTCATCCCGCAGTCGTGGCCGAGTGGTTGGAGGCGATGGACTGGGCATTCGTTGGGGTCTCCGCGCCACGAGGTTCGAATCCTGTCGACTTCGCAAAAGATATTTTGAGAGCGCGGCTCTTGAGGCGCCGATTTCGGCCTTATCGCGGCGTCGGCGTCGCCGTCGCCGTTGGCGTCGCCGTCGCCGTCGGCGTAACCGCGCGTTGCAGGCAGCTTGGAGTTGCATGCCAGCCTGCGCTGCAGGCAACCTCAGGTTGCGCAGCCAATGGGTTGCATGCAACTCCTGCCTGCAGGTCACGTGACTCCCCCACGAGTCGCGTGATCCCCCGGGTCCACGTGACCCCCGGGTCGAGTGAGCCACCCGAGGTCACGTGACCCCCGCCGAGGTCACGTGACCCCAGAGTCACGGCGATCCCACGAGGGTCACGTGACCCCCCCTCCGAGTCGCGTGATGCCCCGGTCTGCGCGACCCCCCGGGCACACGTGACCCCCAGGTCGCGGCCCCCAAATGGCGTGACCCCGCCGAGGTCGCGTGACTCCCCCAGGGTCACGTGACCCCCAAGCTTCAACAATGACCCCGCCGAGGTCGTGACTCCCCAGGTCACGTGACCCAGGTCCCGTGTTCCACCTCCCCAAGGTCACTGTGGCCCGCCCTGAGGAGATTGAAGAATGAGGGGAGAGGAGGAGGAGGGGACGAGGAGGGGTACACCCTCCCTGAGTGCCCTTCCCTCCTCCTCCTCAGCCAGCTGCGCTCCGATTCGGCGTTACAAGGGAGTTGTTGCCGGGGCGATGCAGCAATTTTAGCGCTTTGCGCAAGTGCCATAGAACAGATTACCTGCGTATTAGTGACGCTATGAAACTGCGTTGCGGTGAGGGCAAAAGCGAGTCACCGGCACATCTGTGCTTCGTATAAGCGTGGAATCGAGCAGCGTTCACCCTGTACGCGATACAAACGGCACCGGAAGTCCAGAACATCGCCGCCACGCGGTCTGGAGCCGCAGTCATGCCGCCACTGTCTGAGCCAGGCTAAGCCACGCCCATGGTCCCGGCGAGCACGGCGACGCGCGTCTGGCGTTCCACGTCGCCGTCGGCGTAACCATACCCGGTGCGCGAGTAAGCTAATTGTCCCCGCTAAATTTAGCGGAACATGGACCCCGACCAAGTCTGCCCGAAAATGCTTCACACTTCGACTGGCGAAATTGTCCACGCTAGATCTATGGAATCGAGTTGCCCACCGCTAAATGCTGGCGGAAGATTTCCCGCTAAATCTGGCGGATGAACACACTAAAATCTGGCGGAAAATGTTCCCGTAAATCTGGCAGGGAACTGCGATCCCACGCTAAATCCGCAACGAAAATTTTACCCCCGCGAGATTTGGCGGGAAAATTGGCCCCGCTGAATCGCCGAAGAAATTCCCTTTAAATCAAGCGTAGTTTCTCGGCCAGTGGCGTTGCGCGGCGAGTACTCCCGCCGCCCTCACTCGGGCCACGTGAGCCCGCGCAAGGCCGCAAAACGTTACCGACTGCCTATCGCCCCCCCGCCTCCTCAAGAGCTGACTCCTAATTCAGCTTGATACAGGGAGTTGTAAACGGCACTCATTTTACTCATCTTTTTTTTCATATTTTTTTCCTACGACGCGCGTAGGCACGTGAGCTCACGAGCAGGAGCACGAGCACCGGACGTCGGACGCTGGACGGACATATGGACATGGCACTCTGCTTCGCCCCCTAAAAACATTTTTCCCAACTACCCGACGATGCAAATTTGAAGGCCGGAGGAATAAAGAATGTCGCTTTCTACACCATCAAAGCTTTTACGTTCAATGCACGCATACTTTTCTGCCAGAATTAGTTAAGGTTAACTATATGAGCATACATTTCAAGCGAAATAAAATGCCAAACTTGGCTTCTGGAGCAAGTCTTACATAATGAGGCATTTTTCGGCGTCGCTTTATATATGATATTCTAAAGCTGAAACTTTTGGTGTCGAGATTTTCATGCTTTAGCAAATTTTTGAAAAATGAGGTAGCGTTCTACTGTTGATTTTTGTTTTTGCATTGCGCCCAGAAATTTTGTTGAAATCAAAGTCGAATTTGGCGATTTTTGTTGCGGCAATTGAAGAAATTCATTCTCGATTTTCTTTAAATCTTACCCGATGGGCCCTTGATCACCGGTAGTTACAAATCTGCAAAGACAGAGTTGCATTAATTTGTTTAAAAAAATGAAAGCCGTTTACAACTCTCTGTAACGCCGAATTAGAGCGCAGCTCTTGAGGAAAAGGAGGGGAAGGTACGGAGAGGAGGCTATGCCTCCTCCTCTCTGCTCGCCTTCTATTTGAGAGGAAATTTTTCGCTAAATTTAATGAGGGAACTTTTCTGCTGATTTCGCGGGAAATGTTTTTCCGCTAAATTTAGCGGAGCCACCCATAATTACCCGCGCGGTACGCCGACGCCGACGACGACGCCGCTCAAGCCGGAAACGGGCGCCTAGAGCTGCGCTCTAAAAGTGTAACCAGGTCGTGGTCGCATCAATTACCGCTGGGGTGTTTCTGTCTTAACGACTAGTGTGGTACACGAGAAACACATGCCACAGCATCTGTATTTGGTCATATCAAGGCACAAGCTCCATGAAGCACTATAAAAATGAGTACGTGAACTTGGTTTATCGCTGATGTGGCTGATATTGCCAATGAAAACTGAACGTTGCGGCGCGTCCGATCCTTATTAGGGTGTATACTTGGCTGGTTAGATGTTCATTGTGCTACCATTTTAAGTTAGTACTTTAACATTAGTACCTGGCTGACAAGATAATTTGATTCCTATTTCTGGACACCGCTTGAAAGCTTGCTGACAAAATAAGCGGTTAATTTCTCCCCACTGGAAAGACCAGTTTCAAAATCTAACTGGTCAGACTGGTATTTGGACTGGTTAAACTGGTATTTGGACTGGTCAGACTGGTCTAACCGGAAATCAAGCTAATGCAACTGGTAGCCAGACCGGTCTAAACTGGCAACCATATTGTATCTAACTGGTCACTAGATTGCCTTCTAACTGGTCACCAGATTGGCTTGACTGGTCACCGTATTGGCCTAACTGGTCACCAGATTGGCCGAACTGGTGAGCAGATTGGCCGAACTGGTCACCAGAACTGGCCAAACCGGTCCAACTGGTATGCCAGATTGACCAAACTGGTCACCAGATTGGCCTATCTGGTCCAACTGGTTACCAGATTGACCCCTCTTTCTCACTTAATTTGTAAGGATGTGTGACTTGGCTTTTTATTTATTGTCTTTCAAATAATTACGGCGTGATCGAGGCTTTAACTTTTTACTAAGATATTCATTTCCTGAGCCGTTCAAGATACTCTCAGAGGTATGACATTGCTGGAAGAAAGTCAACATGCTGGGAATATTTTTATTGCTGGGCGGTCACCGGGAAATTCTGTACGTACAAAACGACCAGTATAAATGACGGAAACGCAGCGCTCGGATGTAGTGATCAGGTTAGTGTGCTGTTATATTGATGTTTGTATCTGCCGTGTATGTGTATGCACTCAATGTATGCTCAGCTGATGCTTGTAGCAGGCGTATTGTCTCTACATTTGTGTATAATAAAGATTTCCGGAGCGCAGTGGTGGCGTGAACAAATGAAAATATTTTTTGTCAAACCAGCGCGACAACTCAGCCAGTGTGACCAGTTCAACCACCATGACCAGTTCAAGTCAGTGTGACCAGTTCGAACCACCTTGAACAGTTTAGCCATTCTGAAACTGGTCAAACTGGAGAAATAACCAAGTTTGAAACTGGTACCAGTTTGAACTGGTCTTTCCAATAAGGGGTGAGTGAGGGCGCTCATGAGTGAGGTTTGCCGAGGTATGCACACAAGAGCAAGGCTCCTCCTCACTCCTCCCTCCATTCCCTCTGTCAAACCGCCCCTGTTCTTGCTCTGGTGACGCTCTGCCGTTCTCCACCTCACCCTTCCGGCATCCACCGTAGCGAAATACACACGTGGTCGCGCTGTGTGGACACGCTCCCTCGCCTCCCCACTGCCGCCGCCCAGGTTCCGTTCTCGTGTACTTTCCGCGCCCTTGCAGAACAGCTCGCGTACGTACTTCCGCTTCTACCTCCGTATGCGCGTTCACAAGCGCCCTCATTCTAAAAAAACGTATCTTTTCTTTTAGAGCGCAGCTCTTAAGTGCCCGTTTCCGCCTTGAGCGGCGTCAGCGTAACCGCGTGGTGCATTATGGGAAATGTCCCATAATGCACCGCGCGAAACCTCGTGACGTCACTCGTGATGTCACGTGTGACGTCACGAGGGTCCCGCGCGGTGCATTATGGGACATTTCCCATAATGCACCGCGCTGGAGAGGAAGGGATGGAGGAGGAGGACGAGGGGAGGGAGGGGAGGAGGAGGAGGAGGAAGGAAGGAAGGGAAGAGGAGAGGAGGAGAGAGAGGGAGGGGAGGAGGAGGAGGGCAGGAGCTTGAAGGATGACGGGAGGAGGAGGTGGAGGAGGAGGAGGGCAAGGAGAAGGAAGAGGAGGGAGGAGGGGAGGAGCTATGCAGGGAGGATGAGGAGCTGAGGAGGAGGGAGGAGGGTTATACCCTTCCTCCTCCTCCTCAAGAGCTGCCGCTCTAATTCGGTGTTACAGGGTGTTGTAAATGTCTTTCTTTTTTGTCATATGCTACATATCGCACAATCCTTCCACCAAAGCACACATCTCACGCACGTCCTGCTACATAAATTCCACTGAAAGCAAAGAACCCATTGCATACATTGTCCATCCCACTGGCTGAAGGCAAATCTCCTTCAACATGCATTTCCGCAACGCAGCAACTACCGCTGTCAATCACTGCGCACTTTGAGTGAACGTTTGAAATTTCTTACACAATAACCAAGTTCGAACGTATGTCTCCAACTAGTATATTATGCCTCAATAATAATAAATAAAAAAGTATGTCATACCGTTTTAGTTTATTAGGTAACCAATTAATAAATTTAGACTCTCTTTCCCCATTGCCCCAACTTAGCCCAAAGAGCTAAAAAAACCCTAACGCAAGTTCTTTTTTTTTCTAGATTGTTATTCTCTTATACGAGATATTTCTTCCGCTGTTGCTTCGAAGACTATGATAAGGCTCGAACGTTTTACTTCTGTGACTTGACAACGGCATCGTCTTCCTATTTGTTGGTCGAGCTTCGAGGTTTTTTTCTTCTTTTATGTCGAATATGAAGACTTATTCTTAGTGATGAGAATTTGGCTGATTTTTATGACGATCTTTAATGTAAACCGTGCGTATTATTTTCTTGTATAGGTGAATTGGAAAACTGAGTGAATAATTGTACAATTAAGATTCCTCCACCTCCTACTCCCTAATTCCCTTAATAGCTAATTCACGAACAATTAAATTATTGTAACATTTTGTTTTGAGAGCGAGAGTAATAAAAGGAACAAAACAAATACCACGTTCACTTCAGCGAACACATTGCATCTTACAAATTTGAAACACTCTTGCCTCCTACATTGTGAACTAATATTTTAAGAATTGCATTTTTACTAAGCTAACTCGGATATAAACTCGAAAAAAAAGTGAAGTCGCGGTTAAGTTTGAAGAAAGTTGTCGTAGTTGTTAAACTGGGCCAACTCTAAACCGATCAGGACTGTTAAAGGGTTATGACACGCGCCAAAATTAAAATATGAGAATAACTACACTGCTAGGACACATGGTAAGAGAGGTCCTATGATCCTGCTAAATTGGTTTTAAAATAGCACGATAATTTCCTGGATAAATCGGTTATACGCGTGTCCTCGGATCCGCACCATTCGGAAAGGCCAAGTGGCTGGAGGTTGGTGACGTCATGAGCCTCTAGCAGGTGTCGTCCCCTTGCACGCACTCACAGACTAGGCTCTCGTGTCGCCACGAGCTTCAGTTTCCTCGTTTACCTTCTGCGTTTCAAGCACGCGGCACGTGACGATTATGTCTACGGCATCGCTCGCCTTGTCAAAGTGTTCGACATTGATCGCAGCAGCGATGAGAGTGATGGTTATCCAGAGATCTTGGAAGCTGTTCATTTTGACTGCGACCCGCTGGCGACCAGCACCAGCGACGGCAAGTTGCGGACGAAACTCGCCGTGGTCACCGTCGTCCAGGAATATCTCGCAGACGCATGCAGGGTGGAAGGTCAACGGGCCGGGGGCGAGAGCGAGAATAGCGTTCGGGTTGCCGAGTTGCTGCGTTTTTGGTCATAGCCGCGGCGAGGCAAGCTTGGGCGATCATGGGGGCGCCTAGAATGAGAGAGCGTTTATGATCAGGTGGTTTATAGACACCATGGTGTGACTAAATTGGGCAGTGTTGCCTCGTCGCCAGATGAAAATACAAATGATGAAAATGATGAAAATGGCAGAGGCTTTGTCAGGCACCACGCCTTTATCTCTGCCCCCTACGCGGCAAACCCGCAAAACAAATAAAGGAAAAATTCGTATATTGGTTATTGCAATTACCAGAGCTTAAAAGTTGCGCAATTCGGTGTATATACTAAGCAGCCTATTAGCATTCCATTTAAAAAATAATCTATCCGTTTAATTTTCGTGTCATAACCCTCGCGCTTTTGACTTTTCCCTCACTTTTCCCTCTCCCCCTTCTACGCTGTCCACCGTTGCCTGTTTCCTTCTCCCCCATGGTGAGGAGGATCTTCTGCCTTGCAGGATCTCCGGTCTGGTCGTCAGCCTTTAAACACCTGCGCCTCGAGCTCTGCCGGTCACACAACGCAACTGTAAAAAAAAAAATAAAAATAAGAATAATAAAGGAGTGTTTTTTAGACGTTTTGAGAAGACTTCCAGATGCAAAATTTTCAAGAATAATAACGAGCTTAAAAAAATAAATGGTATAAAAAGAGAATATCCAGCGACACTGACACTGCATAAAGTGCCTAAAAGGTTGAAACAGGAATTAGCTAGCACTGAGTTCCTCATAAAACGGAATTCTGCATATGGCTGTTTGATTGATGGATTGAAACACAACTGCAAATTTTAATTCGGGTTAAAGCACAATTGAGGGTCAAGAAGAGCTGCACTGATACTATACAAGTGCTTTTCATTCACTTGATTTTGTGGTGAATTTCCACCTAATTTATTCACGGTCAGTCGGCATTTATTCAACCAGCATTTAACCTTCTGATCACTGCCATAAAAATGCTCGATCGTTGTTATTTTCAGTCAAAAGGTTAAATTTACAACCAAGACAATATATACGCTCTAAGAATACTGACCAATTCAGTTTTATGCAATGCAACTTATGATTTCTGAGTATTTGCTTTCCATTTAGCTTTTACAAAGCCCTCTAGTACATTATTTGCTCCTCACCTCTAATGAGGCACGTAGATGGTGCTCACAATTTTAGTATCATAAAGGAGTGTGCATATCTTAACAATTGTGTCGGTCCTACGATAATCAATCATCGTCTGTGATGGACAAACTACACGTACAGCAAATTGTTGCTGAAAAATGCGTTAAGCTTTATGTGTCGAAATTAAATGATCAAGCCTCTTTTTCTCCACATATGCGGAAATATACTAGGGTGACTACGAACACTGAAACCGAACCTCAAATACTGCAGCATCACAGATCCTCTAAGAAGCCATAATATATTCAATACAGTGAAATATAAATTAAGGGCACTAGATGTTTCGGTAGAAGTCAGGTCATTTCTTGACCAATTTAAGAAGGAGGAGAGAAATAATATAATCGAAAAATTAGGCTTTTCAAAATGGCTACTGTTTTTTTTTAGGGTGAGCGCGTTGGCATTGATAAACGTGTTACGAAAAAATTTCACGTGAAAGACAGAACACGGTGAAATTAATACAAATCTTGCATTTAAAATGCAATATTTCGCCCTTTTTTTTTGCCCATTGTGCAGTGTAGATTGTTCTGCGAGCTGTGTGCTTCCTTGAGGCTTTAGATAAGTTTTGGTGGACGTGGATTTTTTGGTGCGTGAAGGCGCGCCCGCTGTATGTATGTTTGTATGTATGTATTTTGGAGCGCTTGCTCTTTGCAACGAGCATCTATAAAACAAAACACACAAATAAAATAAAAAGCATAAAAAAAAGGAAATGGAGTATTGTTATTTTCTGAATTTTACAGGTGGCACGCCCGCAAGCCTCAAGCCTTCGCTTCCTTCTTCGCTTTCCTTGGATGCTCCCGCCATCTGTCGGCGGTGAGACCAACCATCTTCAAAATGCCGCCAAATGCCCAGCAAGTTTAAAATTGGGACTATGTTGCAACTTTTCACGAAGTGGAAGTTTATTATAAAACAATTTAAAGTATTCTTAACCTAGCTAGAGCTTAACTCCGCGAACATCTCAGCTAAAACAACCGATCGGCCTTTTTCTGCGTATACAGTCCCCACAAGCTTTATTAGTTGTGGAAATGGCCAGCTGAACAAAATATAGCGAAATACACACACTCACACGAAGGATACGTTCACACCGCTCTATTAAAATCTAAATTTTGTTAGATATAGACCAACGCAGGGGACCTCATCATCTCATTCCATTTCTAGTTTGGATTAGAGCGGGAGCCAGAGTTACGCGTTCATCCCCATGGCGCCGTCTCTCCTGCGAGGCGCGCGGTCCTGCTCAAGAGCAGGTGAACGTGCGCCGGGGCGCGCAGCAACTACCGTATTTTCCGGACTATAGTCCGCACCCGGTGTATAGTCCGCAAAGGCAAATATGGGGTCAAAAATAAAAGTTTTTGCTTAGATAGCCCGCACCCGGTGCATAGTCCGCACCCAGTGCATAGTCCGCACCTGGGGCTTAGTCGACACGAAAATCCTCTAATACGCGGCACACCTTGACATATGTCTGCTTTCTTAGCTCACAAACAAGCCAATAATATACATAAATCATCATTGGCATACTCTTTTATTCACAAAATCCGTCGCGTCTCGTCATAATCAACGATATTGAAAAAACAAAATTCCTGTATAGTCCGCACGCGTAGATAGTCCGCGCAGCCTGAAATTTCAACTTTTAAACATGTATAGTCCGCGGACTGTCCGGAAAATACGGTACTTTCCTGCACTGCATTTGCGTCTGGTCCTCAAGTGATCGGATCCCGGCGAATAGCGGCATGACGGCACGTAGAAAACAGACGCGCAACTCTTGCTCCCGTAGGGAGCCTATACAGGAACTATAGTTAGGACGACAGCTCTCAATAACTAATAAATACAGCAAAAAAAAGAAAAAAAAAGAACATCGTTTTTTTTATACGTTTTTGAAGTCCTCCTAATATTGACTGATTTAGGGGTTTCCGATGACGCTCAGAAGGTTTCTTATTGGAACCATATGTTTATTTTCACTAATTAGAAACACAATTAGTAAATTTGAGGTAATTAGTTAGTTAATTAGTAGGATTTCTTGTTGCGATTCCTGACGTCCACTGTGGCTGGCAGTTTGTTCCTGAAAGGAGTTTATTTTTTTCTAAAACACTCTAGTGTTAGGAACTTTTAAAAGCCTTCACCGAAACACCTTGCATAGGGCGGTGAAACAGTCAGCAGGGTCGTGTTTCCTGTATCGTGCTTGATTTACTGCGCCTGTATTAGGTGTGTTTATTGCTTTTAAACTTGTCGCTAAAAAAGCGAAGGTATAAATACAGGTTTTTTTTTAATGCGAAAGCATTAACTGTCTTATAGAGCGAGCTGACGTTATAAGCTTTGAAGCGCGAAAACGGCACCTTGTTTCCGCGATCGCCTTCGGTTCCATTGGGTGGCGCGCGTCGACGGAGCTCCCATTGGCCGCTGCGCTCGTCAGTTTCCTGACCGCTCACCCCATGGCGCTGCGTGTCCGTCAGCGCCAGAGTGCCTTCATACAAGCGCGCTTTTGCTTGAGTGGTGACATCTCAGCCATTTTTACGCCCAATCGTTTTTTATGCATTTTGAAGTGCGCGCCATCCGGTGTCACTCAGCCCGAGCGCGTAGCTTTGGCTGATGCATAGACGCCATTTTAGCGCCCAGGTCACGCACCGAGTGCGCGAGACGTCACGCGCTGACAGATTCAGTGCAACAATGGATCTCTTCACCCTGAGACAGACAGACATGTAGGCACCCTAGTCAGCGCGCCGCTAACATGGAGCGTCCACGCTTGTCACCAGGGGAGCACGGGCGCTGACCGGCGACGAAAAGTACCACAACCGAAAAAGGGAGCGGACGAGCGGCTTGCATGCTTTCGTATTCACAACTCATAAGCGCTTAGGTGTATTTCGAGCCTTTTTTTTAATTAACAAATTTGTTAAAAAAAAAAGAAACTGTGAAAGCTGCACTTATGCGGTTTGTTCAGGTGAGTTTTATGGCCAGGGGGACATAGTATATCGGGCTAATCATAACGATCAGTCCGCTAATTAACTAAATTTGTTAATTAACTTTAATTAGTGACACTAGACATATGGTTCCAATTAGAAACTTGTTGAGCGCTATCGAAAACCACTAAATCACCCTATTGGAAAGACCAGTTCAAACTGGTACCAGTTTCAAACTTGGTTATAGCTCCAGTTTGACCAGTTTCATAATGGTTGAACTGGTCAAGGTGGTTCGAACTGGTCACACTGGTTGACTGGTCATGTTGGTTGAACTGGTCATACTGATTGACTGGTCATGATGGTTGAACTGGTCATGGTGGTTGAACTGGTCATGGTGGTTGAGCTGGTCACACTAGTTGACTTGTCACGCTGGTTGACTTGTCACGCTGGTTCGACAAAAAATATTTTCATTTGTTCACGCCACCACTGCGCTACGGAAATATTTATTATACACAAATGTAGACATAATACGCCTACTACAAGTATCAGCAGAACATGCATTGAGCGCATACACATACGCGGCCCATACAAACATCAATACAACAGCAGACTAACCCGATCACTACATCCGAGCTCTGCGTTTCCGTTTTTTTTATACTGGTTGTTTTGAACGTACGGAACTTTTTGGTGACCACCTAAGCAATAAAAAATATTTCCAGCATGTTGATATTTTTTTCAACAATGTCATACCTCTGAGAGTATTTTGAACGGCTCAGGAGATGAATCTCTTAGTAAAAAGCACAGTGTAAGATAATACTCTTCAGGTGAGGACAGCGCGCTCCTGGCGACGTGCCGATAAAGTTCGCTATTCACTCTCTCTTTCTCTCTCTCACTATGATTTCAAGCGGCGCCGGCAGGTGACTCGTCGACCCGTGGGCACGTACAAGACGGCTCGTTACGCCTTATGTACCACACGCGCAGAGCTCCAGCGAGGTTGTCGCACGTGCAGAAAGACTACGGTGAACCGGGGTGTCATGGCAACGAGATATTTTTTTCGGTCACACACAGTTTTCGCCGTTTGGCCGCCGGCGACACTGTCAGCCGCGGGCACGTCGGGTTCCTGTATAGGTGGTATTCACTGGCGGCCATAGTTGAGCTCGCTGCTGCTGAGCACGTGCTGACGGCAAGCCAACGCTTACAACACGCGTGTTGCACACCATGAAGATTGTCTTCTTTGGCAGACCATAAATAAGAACTCATCCCGAGCATGCGCTGTGAGCAGTCACCTCAAGTACCTCACCTCCAGTGAATACCACCGATAAGCTCCCTACTGGCGCGTTCACACTGAAAGCGGATCCGCAAACGCGAAGCGGATCCGCGCGTTCTCAATTGCAAAGCGGCTAGGATCGAGCGGTTGGAGCGCATTTTTGCCAACCGCTTCGGGACCGATTTCTCCCAACCGCTTTCACGAACCGCAAAGCGGCAACCAATCACAACGCGACGCTGACGTGACGTCAGTGACTTCGAAACAAGATGGCACCTGTCGCTGGTGAGGCGTCCAAAGCGCTGTAGTCCTAGCGTTACAGCAGACGAATCAACGGAGAAACGTGGATGTTCACTTCCGTCACTTGTATCCGCCGCGAAAAGAATTGACTCGTAATTTTAACGGGCTTCGCACCGGTGATTTAGTTCGGGTAAGAGTTTGTTTATTATTATTATTAACGGTTATTCCAGCTTAAACTTTCAATCTACATTTTTAATGAGTTCAATCGTGACCAGTCCACTTTTTTGACGCGTTCCTTCCTAGAAATATACAATACAATCTTCGGTATGACTCTTATAGAATACCTTGGTCAAGGACGAATTACGGACATACTCAATTAGCGTACTTAATTCCTGATTTCTTAAATAAACATCCGGCCGTAAGAGAAATGATTCATGAATGCGGCTCAAAGCATACCTTTAAAAGAAATATAAAACGGTACCTTCTATCATGTCCCATTGAATGAATGTTTTTAAAAAGTGTTTGTATCCAATGGTTGAGCTTCATTTATTCTAGTGCATCCTATGTCCCCGAAAATTGTTATGACATGACTACTGTATAAGTTATGTTGTTTTGATCTTTATTTGTGGGCCGTTCTGTTTCCCCGTGGTTTCTGTGTTTATATTACAACGTGTCGTACTATACGCTGAGCAATGTAAACTGGTGATAGGGCCAAGTCAGGCAGAACCCATCTGCCTTTTGCCTTGTCATCCGAGACCTTGTGTCTGAATAAAACCAATTCAATTCAATTCAATTCAATTCCGGGTGCCACAGCCCGAAGCTCGCTGACTTGTTAGTCTCTGCCCATAGAACGTCGGAACCCGCCCCTGATCGACCGAAATGTCAGCTTGTGTACCCACTAAGATAGTCGCGTGAACTATTGAAAGCTTTCGACACCGTGCATGACCACCACGAAGGCCGATAGAGACGTCGCGAGCCTGATTAGTAGCCAAAGCACTACCACGGAGCGGGCAGGGTACCTGCGCTACATCGACCTGTAACGTTTTCTACTATCAAAAGAAAATAAAGGAAACATACTCAAGGAATAAAGTGTACGTACCAGATTATGCAGAGGTAATCCATACGGCGTTTATTTGAGCTTAATGTCAAACAAACAGTAGACGCGATCGACGTGCGATTGACGAGAGAAGAGTCCGCCACCAACGAAGCCACGACCGGCTAGCACTGAACACAGTCCCCAGCACCACGGTTCACCCCACCGCTCACAACTTTGAAAATGATCAGCTTCGCCCGGTTTTCAAGCGCATCAAGTACAAGTTTCACCCGCCATC
>JAZHYW010019232.1:0-20520 GCA_037355805.1 Ixodes ricinus | reverse complement strand
AAATACTTGAGATGCAGCTTGCGTTTTATTTCTCCTTCGTCTGATCACTTTTTTTCTAAAGCAGGTCGTGCTGCTGACTTGAAGAGGAAGTTCGCTAAATTGATCATTTATTTTAGGTACCTCTTCGATCGTGTGGATATCCTCCTGTTAAGTGCGTCCTTCTATTAGGTGTGTCCCTCCAGCCATTGCAGTGAAATCGAAAAGCAGCCTTGCATCAGTCACCATCGGGTAATGATTGCAATGTCCGAGTCCCCCTAGAGCGACAGCAGATATAACAGACACCGAGAAGCCTCAAACCCACGCATCATACACTCGAAGGTATCTTTGGCAGGCTTGCCAAAGATACTTTTGGCAGGCTTGCCAAAGATACCCAAAGATACTCCTGCTCACTTCATGAGCACCTAGACTGCAAGCCTTCGAAATGTACCATCGTGTGCATGGTGCACGTGTTTGAGCAATGGTTTGAGGCTTGTCAGTGTCTTTTGTTTCTGTTTGTCTGTCTCTAGTGGGACTCGAACATTCTAGACAAAATTGTTTAATTGCTAAAGATGCGCTCAAGAAGTCCCTGATCTCCACGTTTTAGAGCGCTAAAGGATCTACGTACTTCAAGTATTTTAGAACAACTCATATAATTAGAACGCAAGCGCTGCTTTACCGTATGAAACACAGTTAAAAATGTATCGCAAATTGCCCTGCGATTGTCTTGCTACGTGAAACGTTTTTGGTTTCTAACCTCCAGCATTTTCTTGTCGAGCTGTGCCTGTAGGTCACGCGTCGTCAACTTTCACGCTAATCTAGAGGGGAAACGTAAATTTTTCCGCTGAATTTAGCGGGGAACATGAATTTTTGTATAGGTCACGTGACACGAAGTCATATGACGTCATTTCCGCCGCTATATTTAGTGTGGAAACTGAATTTTTGTATAAATCACGTGACACGAAGTTACATGACGTCATTTCCGCCGCTATATTTAGCGTGGAAACTGAATTTGCGTATAGGTCACGTGACACGAAGTCATATGACGTCATTTCCGCCGCTATATTTAGCGTGGAAACTGAATTTGCGTATAGATCACGTGACACGAAGTCATATGACGTCATTTCCGCCGCTATATTTAGCGTGGAAACTGAATTTGCGTATAGATCACGTGACACGAAGTCATATGACGTCATTTCCGCCGTTATATTTAGCGTGGAAACTGAATTTGCGTATAGATCACGTGACACGAAGTCATATGACGTCATTTCCGCCGCTATATTTAGCGTGGAAACTGAATTTGCGTATAGGTCACGTGACACGAAGTCATATGACGTCATTTCCGCCGCTGTATTTAGCGTGGAAACTGAATTTGCGTATAGGTCACGTGACACGAAGCCATGTGACGTCATTTTCCCCGCCAAATTTTGCGGGCAAATTTGCGATGCGTCTTTTGAGGCTTCCACTTCACCCGAAAACCTAGCCTATAGGCTAATATTCATTTTCCCTTCCTCTTCTACGCCGACCGAGACCTAACCGCGTTTCCATCGAAAGCTCGACAAGTAATCAGGTAGCGCCCGACGGCATTTCGTCATTCACAACTCCGCTTTCCGGTTGCTGTCGGCATGGTCGCCGTATAAAACAGCACCTTTTCAGAGGGCGTTTCAACCTTGCGAAATGGGAAACGACTACAGCTGCGGCCCACAAGAGCGAATCACAGCTTTGTAGTTTTTACTCGCGTGATAATGTATCGTCGGAGTGAACCCGTGCAGTGCAACGGACTCACGCGGGCCGTGGTAGCCTTTGCTCTTTTCCGAGTCAAGCTGAGCGAAGTGTAATCACTGCAGTAAAGGCTAGGCTTCGCTGCAGCACACTCATGCGCGAGGTGAAGCAGCGCTGGAAACTATGCTTCGAAATGTGCAATATGAGGTTAGATACATTATTTGCGCACTGCATAAAATGTCGATGACACATCTAAAAAATATGTTTATTAGGGTTATCTAATGAAACTGATATGTTTACACCTCAGTAAAAAAAAAAAAGGCGGGGCAGAGTGTAGGGGAAATCGCTGGTCATGACGCCCCTCGTCTTTGCGCGTTCGCTATTTAACCGGCTGAACCAATGACGCGACAATAAATGCAATGATCCTGCTTTTTTTTGCGTGATTGGTGTAGCGGATGTTGGAAAATGCACACAAAATGACGAGCGCCATGACGATTAACTACTGGCGCTGCCTGATTGGCATGCCAAAGAGGCATAAAAATAATCCTAATTGTTCTTTGGGGCTACTCTTTCAACCCATAAATTCATATGGCCCCCTATTATAGGCGTAAGCCTACGGGGGGGGGGGGGCATCGGGGTTCGTGCCCTTCCTGGGGGATCCGGGGAAGGGGGGGCAGCGCCCCCCCCCCCCTTTTTCTCTTCCGGGCCATGATCATTACCGAGACGCTGTTTACTGCCATGTAACGAGCTTCTGTAAAACTCCCTGACTGTACATACCTGCTTGACCAAAGTATTTGCGTGCTTGAGCCTCTTGTTCGTTTGAACACTGTTTTGTGCGTTGTCTTGTTACATTGAGTATCTGTTGGAGTTCAAACACTGTTTTGTGCGTTGTCTTGTTACATTGAGTCTCTGTTGAGTTCAAACACTGTTTTGTGCGTTGTCTTGTTAATGAGCGTTTGACCTGATATTCTGCAGCAGCAGGCTTTATTTTCTCATGTATGAAAGAGAAAAGACTCGTGGCCGAGTGGATTACTGCTTTATAAGCACAGAGGCCTGGGCTCTAACCCCCAACTTCGCAGCTGGCACATCTTTGAGACGAAATAACACAATTTCTTATTTCTTGGTACCTGGAAATACAAGTGGATCGTACAAATGATAAAAAGCTGTAAAGTTTCTTGTTTCGCGGTTAAAACAACGCGGAAAATATATTATCAAGTTAGCAGTTCAAACCGTTTCAAACGGTTCGAACAGGTTCGAAACAGTTCAAACTGGTTCGAACCTTTATTTATGATCCCCGGTACTGAACCGAAAGCCATGAACCCGAACCCGAACCGAACCTATAAGAGTTTTGGTTCGACACTCTGGCCGTCATCCGGGCAAGCGGAAAGGAACACTGCTTTCGCAGAACTGCTTCTAGACTATATAGCCTACCTGCCTCGCGTGCAACGTGCTAGCGAGTTCGGCAGTGAGAGGACCCGCTAGCGCAGCGTCTAGCAATTCGTGAGCCCGTCGTAACCGGATCGCTGAGAACTGTGCGCTGCATCTTAAATGAGCTTGCGCCTGATCGGGAATAGGCTATACAATAACAGGATGAAGCTATTGCCATCCTTCCAACCTGCGTATCCACGAACCCTCGCTCATCTTTCAAAACAAGGTGGCTGCGAGTAAATCGCTTGATCACACAAAGAACGTTAAATACACAAATCCACCTCCACTTTTAATAAATCAATGGTACCACTTAGTGACATGCTTTTACTCCGAGCAGAAAGATAAAGAATACCTCTGCGCTTAATAAGGAAACGGCAGTTGTTTCTACCCACGAACTCCTCACCGCACTTCACAACTCGTACTGGGTGACGTACACAAACGGGGAGCATCATTCAAAATGGCGTCGGCTGCCTCATCTACCCAGCCAGATCTAGTTTAACATGGCGTAGGTGTAACAAGGCGTAACAACGAAAACTAAGAGAAAGAACACACAACACAGGAGAGCGCTGACTCGCAACCGAATGTTTAAATAGTAAAAAAAGAAACCAGGAGAACATAAAAGCACACTCAACCACGCGTGCGCCCCCAAAACTGTCTCGTCACAAATGGCTTCACCGATCAGTGCATTGATAACTCTCCGTTCATAGTAAAAAAACATTTTTTTTTCGATATCGTTACTGATGGCTTGCTTGCACATTGCGCTCTGCGCTTCGTAATTAACAATCTGGAAGGCCTTTGTTACTTTTCAGGTCACATTATCTCGGTGCTTTCGTAAAATAGCGGTTTCATTGAAGAACGGTTTGCACTTGCATGTCCCGCAGTGCACCGATAGTTGGCTGCCGACCGTAGCTCTCAGTAAAGTACCTAGATATGAGCTTCCTACAAGTAGTGACATTCTTTGAAGCGCCGACTGCGGGACGGTGCAGGTATTAGGAAGCGAATGGCGACGCAAAGCAGAGGTTTGAACTGAATGCCGGCATTTCCTTCCAGCGGATTGTGTTCTGTCATTCGCATTGCTTGTCGTTACTTGTAAAAGAAGTATCAAGGGACTTTAGCTCTCAGGGAATAGTCGGCGGCCATCTATCGGTGCACTGCGGCACTTGAAGTGCGAACCGTCCTTCAATGAGACCGCTATCTTAGGAAAGTACCGAGATAATGTGACGAGAGAAGTGACAAAGGCTGTCCACATTGTTAATTACGGAGCGCAATGTGTCAGCAAGCGATCGGTATTGCTATCGAAAAAAAAAGATTTTTGTTTAAATCTATAAATGGGGGCTAGCGATGCGCTGATCGATGAAGCCATTTGTGAGGAGACAGTCTGGGTGGCGCATGCGTGGTTGAGTGTGCCTTTTATGTTTCACTGGTTTTTGTTTTCACTACTAAACATTTAGTTGCGAGTCAGCGCTCGTCCCGTGTTGTGTGTTACTTCTCTTAGTCTGCGTTGTTAAGCGCTGTTACACCTACACCATGTTAAACTTCCACCAGCTCTACTTTGTGACAGATACAGTTTTTTTGGTTACTGTGGTAAATTTTTTAAAAAGGGTCTATTCTGCATTTCAGCACTACTTCAATATAAAATCAACGTTCGCTTGCACTGCGCTCATTCATCCTCGCATCTCGCATCCGAACATATTACGAAATAACGTAGACTCAAGCACAACTTCACGAACAATCACTTTTGGTAAAGCGACGATCTCGCATTTGCGTGACGAGTTCCGTCGTGTTTACCAAAACGCATGGGCACGAACCCAAAGTGTAGAAACATACAATATAAGAAAAAAAAATTAACGAGCGCTTTTGCTGAGCGTTAGCAAATGCACAATTCGCATGTGTTGGCTTCCCCACAAGTTTACCGAGTCAACAAGATAATTTCAGAGCCGCCGTTGAGACCGTGGACCACCAACGGGTGTAAGGACCTACCTACGCTTAGCGAAGAGCTGGGGACCGTTGCTCCCGTACAACCAAGAAGACAAGGCCTCGAGTAAAACAAGAGGAATTCCTACCCTTTAGCGTCGCTCGGCGGCGCGCTTGGGCTTCGCATAAGTCGACTAGCGCATCGTCAGGCGCGGAGCTACCCTAAGCCTTCCTCCTTTAAATGACTTTGCCGGAACGCGTTTTTTCATTTTCATTTTTTTTTTTTACAGTGCAGAGTGCCGTCGTATGTCTGATCTTGTGATGCTTTACCCCGGCCGGAAGTAACACGGAGGTACGCGGTAGAGGTTCGGCTGGCACTGGTGTCCAATCAGTGATGAGTTGAGCGCTGCGTCAGCGTTCGGCTGGCAGTCGGCCTGCCGACTTCAGTTGCATGGCGCCTAACCGGATACGGCCAGGTGCCATCCATATAACTACATAAAACACATTTTGTGTTAAAAATGGCTCGAGGCTGTTTCAGCCGCGCGGTGGCGCGAGGTACAGGGCAGGAAATCATCATCATCGGACTTGCTGAAAGGGATTGTCCGGTCTAAACCGCAAGTACTTAAGTTTTTTCGCTCGTTAGGTCTAGGGAGCCCTCATATAGACAAGCGTCATTTTTATTTTGATAAATAAAGTGCGGATATTAATTGAACTAGTCATGAGCGTTTGTACGGGACAGCACCCCGAATTTCGCCAGTGTCAATGGCTGACATCCTGCCGTTACGCGTGACGTAGCATCAGACATGGGATCGTCGGCTATGCAGGCACTTCGTGTACGAGGGAGTTGGAATACGGTCTTCGATGAGTGTTTTGTATTTTGTTTCGTCTTATACTCAATTCTAGATTGTTTTCAGTTCAACTGCGTTTCCTGTCATCGCAAAAAAAGAAAAAGAAAAAAAGAACAATTTTTATTGAGAGAACATTTCCAGACGGCTGTGAGCTTGGAGCAACTATCCGTGCGTTCCTCGGATTCACACATCATTCTTTGCAAAGAGTTGCCACACCTTTGCGAAAAAATTTCCGAGGCTGTCTATGTTTCTGACGGTTGCTGTAACCGAGCACTGCCATGAAAAGTAAAGATAATCCGTAATTCCAAGCCATTATATGTCTGGCAGTCTCAACAATGTGGCAAGTGTTCAGGGGAAATTCTGTGACTATGCCGTGGGACATGTGGTCTCCGGACGTGCGCGTACCCACCTTTTATTATTCTTTTCTGAAACAAAGTTTGGGAACCGGTAACCTCCAGGGGAACCTCATTTTTGCAAAGTACACATTATTCACGAGGCATTTGTGTGATGCCCATCGTCACACCAACCCATTGGACCGTTTACACGGTGATGTCGCCGATCGGCTCTGGATTTTGGAGGGTGGGGAATGTTTACCAATTAATACTTCTACTTTTCTTAGCAACTGAAATCTTCAAAACGTTAGAATGGGAAGTGCTCTCCAGGAATCGGGAAAGCGCTTCCCTTACTGTCCTTTGGAACATCAGAAATAGCTTCCTTTGCAACTTGTTGGTTCCTTAAGCGTTCCACAAGCCAGTTCTGAAGTGAACTTTGTCTGTACATATTTATGTGGTTGGAGGACTTCAATTTTTAGTTATAAAGTTAGACAGGATGGTGATGGTAAAATGTTTTAGCTCAAATGTGCAATCTTCCAGCCCTGATGAGTTGTATCAAAAACAAAAGTGTTGAAACTTGAAAAATATGGGTTTCCCTGCTGGATGGTTCTCAAGACATCTAAAATGTGGGAAAACTATAAACACCTGGTTGTTATAGGAACATCAGCACGTTTCAAAGAGTAAGAAATATAAAAAGGCACACCAATCAATGGAAAATATAAATTGCAGGAAACCATGTCAGCCAGGCAGGGGCCAAGATCCTTCGAGCGCATGGGCGGGCAAATAAACGCAGGAGATGCAAAAAAAATATTTCCTTCGCCGCTAGCTTATTAGCAGGCGTTGCACGCCATATCAATTAGTGCTGATGACAAATCTGGTGTCCTCGAGATCAATCACATCGATTAGAGTCATTCCTGTGGGAGGCAGAGGATTAAAAAGATGCTCTACCGTCAACGTAGACATTTGAAGGGAATGTCTTGCGAGATCACGAGGAATTGAGCGGAGGATAGCAATTACACACACACACACGCAAAGAGTATATGCGGCGCAATTGAAAACGAAAAAATATTGCATACGAATATCATTAAAGGTGAGCTCTATTGTGAATTCAGACGTTAGGCTATTTAAATGTCTTGCAAGAGCATGAAAAATTGATACAAAAGGAACAGTTGTATTTTCAAAATATATTTATGCGGCGAAACCGAAAACAATCTGGAACCTGACAGGTTGCGGCCACATTCCTACCCGGACAGGACATCGTTTGTCTGCAGTCCGAGGGTTGTTTCAACCAACCGCACAACAAAAGTCTTATTAAATCCATAAAGATCTAGTCTGACAGAGCAACAAGGTTGAACGAATAAAGAACAAAAAGGTACAGTACAGCAGTCGGAAGGCACCCCAACGCGGGTCTTTACCTGATGTTACGTCAGAGCTTCGGCGGTTGCCAATGTTGCCAACAAAAATGGCCCGTTTTGGGGACGTGTTTTGGGATGAGTTTAAATTTCTATTTCTCCGCGGAGGAGGATGAAAAATTCGCATATTGCGTGGAGGGTGTTCCTAAACACGGTTAAAACAAAATTTAATCGTTTTCTTGAAGACAAAAATTGACCGGACAATCCCTTTAATAATAGCCGACCCGAATAAATAGGCGCTCGCTTGCCTGAATTTATACTCGTTGCTTCTCAACGCAACACACGCTACCTTTTCGAGGAAGCTGTAGGCTGAAATTAGGGTGCACGAATACCGGTTCGAATAGAATAGCACCGCGTCACTAATAACCTTCGCAGTGGAAGGAAAAGTTACGACAACCGGTTGTCTTAACAGTTCTATACGAGGGGTGACGCTGCGCCATTTGGTTCGAACCAATATTCGCACACTTCTAGTTGAAATCCGAGCGCGGCTTGATTATTTTCAGACGAACTGCGCGTGTAATCATTTTAGTGGGGGTTTTACGTGCCAAACCAACAACAAACATCTAAAAACATTTTGGTAAAAAAAAAAGCCATAAAAACAAATTGTTTTGTGAGGTTGAGCTGACGAAACGCCATGGTCAATATTTCCTCGCAGACCGGTTGACTGAATAAAAGGAAAGAAAGGTTCGGGTAGGTTCTTTAGTTTAGTCATTCGCTTGGGACCTCAAAATATGCGATTTCTTTCGTGATATTCTTATTTGTTTAATTTTGGCAATCGCTTTTGTTCTTTTCTTTTTCGCGTTTCTCCCAAGTATTCCTGGGGCGCCGTTTTTCCATGACTTTGATATCGACAGGGCTTTACAATTTGGTTCTTTCGCCACAGTGAAATCTTGTGCGACAATTTATCCCACTATTTACTTATGATCAGGGCTGGCTTGCTGGAAGCAGCGTTTTAATAAAGGCATGAGGAAAAATACTGTCCAAGCCAGCGCACCAACTGAGCGGCATTTGAATCGCGTGTCAACTCGCTCGCGCGCCTCAGCCTTTGCAGTCGTTCATAAAGAGCACCTTAGAAATTCTGCCGGCCAATGAATTCACACACAAAAAAAGAATGCTTATCTTTCGTTGTCGAGGGTCGTATACTTGATGACGAATTAAAAAATCGCGACTATTTTAAGTGACAAATTCTACTTCGTGTTTACAAGTGATAACAGTAATATGCCTAATTACGACGATTTCTCAGTTCCCTGGTCTTGAAAACACCACTGTTAACGAGGTAGGCATTAAGTCATCATTACTTAACTATGATGTAAAATAGCAGTTGGCAACCCGTGGCTCGCGAGCCTAGTTGTATTGTACTCATTACAAATAATCCAATTACTTGCAGTCAATTACTTTTGGAATAATTTTATGATTCATTCCTTTATTGTTTTTAGGTAGTAATCACGAGAGTAATTTGATTCCGTCACGTGACCTATGCACTAATTCAGTTTCCTCGCCAAATCTGCTGCGAAAACAGATGTCACGTGACCTACAGACAAATTCCGCTTCCCCGCTAATGGTATCCGAAAAATGTACGTCACGTGACCTATCCAGCAATTCAGTTTCCACGCTAAATTTGGCGGGAAAACACGGGACAACATTAAAATAATTTATTTATCAACAACATATTGGCCCTAAATCAACGCACTGTCATTTCAATATCAGATCACCGTATGACAAACGATCGGCGAAATATCAATCGTGCGTCATCGTCATATTGTCGAATAATCAGCACAGCTCTCGCTCTCTAAACACATCACGTCGTGTAATCGTCGCGCAATTTTTATCAGCCCACACGGTGATGAGAGAGGAATGAAATAATCTCTAACTTACGTGGTGATGCTGGTGAAATCCAGGTTTGCAAACCAGAGCCGCAAGACCTTCAGGTTGCCTCCGATCGCTCTCAGCACAAGCTGGAACTGTATCATGAAGGCGATGCCCGAGCCGCGGGGCCAGAGGTACAGCGACAACTCCCGGAGATGGATTAGAAGCTCGATTCCTTCCACGTCCTCGTTGCCGAACAGGTGCAGGTACAGGGTAGTTAGCATCGGGCAGACGTGAAGCACGTGTGAGAGGGCGTTGATGGGTCGGAGGTTCCTCTGATTCATTTCCACGTACTCGGTGAGAGAGAGCCTGATGGAGAGGTCGAGCAACCTGAGAGCCTGCGTGAGGATGTCGCACCTGAAGATGCGCAGACGAGGTAGGGCCAGCACTTGGAGGGAACGTGCTGCCGTGGCATCAGGGTCCGCGATGATGCAGTTGATTATGAGGACCTCGATGTTGGTACACGTGGAGAACAGGTCGAGACAGTCCTCCGTGAGGCAGCTGCCGCTCAGCGTTACCTCGGTCAACTGAGTGCAGTGTTGCGTGAGGGCGGTAATGAGGTCCCCGGAGACCACTACCAGCTTGAGCGTGAGTCGCTGGAGTCGCGGCAGTCTTGAGATTGTCGAGACAACGTCCGAGACAAAGGCGTCGGCGATGAAGGCATGGATGCGCAATTCAACCAGCCCTTCGCCCTGCTCACCGATTTTGTGGAGAAGGTTTGACATGTCGAGTTCGATGGTGGGCCAGAAAGGTATCCGAACGATAAACAGATGGTGGTTGTGGTTCAGCAGGTGGTTGAGGCAAGTAACGTTACCAGGCAGTAAGGTTGGAATGGAGTCAAACAGCCGTTGGTCCAGCTTCTTCAGCTTGCCATGGTCAACGCATAGACTGTCGATGTTGTTGGCCACGTAACCAATGCACATCGTTTGCAGGGTAGTCACGGTCTTGTGAGCGGGCATGGTGCTGGTATGCCGTATGACGCGGCCCGTTGTTGAAGCCTCCCGACTCCGCGACGTTCTTGACTGAAGGATTGCGACAGAATCGCGTGACCTTGTCTGGCCGCGCCACCGCGTGAAGTGCAACTAGCGGTGGCAGCGGTCACTACGCGAACTGTAGAGCATTCGAAGCGTGATAAAAAGATACTTAGTCATGAACTTTGATTTGTAGTGGGGTGGTTTTTTCACCACGAACTAAATGTGCCTCGACACTGCGTGTTCACAAAGTGAGGCACAACCCTCGCATGTTTTCGACCTATCTATCGATGTTAAATGTTTATAAATATAACAATGGCGTATAATAAGTTAAACCCTGAAACGCATCTTTGCTTTGTTTACCACTAAGCTGACACAGCAGTAGACGCTACCTTGTCACCATAACAATGAACCGCTTCCTTTTTTCATCCAAAATAGCTCTCTGTGCGTGTGTGTATAGGTGCAGAACTTTTGATCACGCGGGGCAGTAACGAAGGTTGACTGGTTCAACGAGCACGAGGCTTCCACTGCCCCGTCAGCTTAGCGGTAAATGAAGTACAACAGGTGCGCCTTTATTGACGTTTGTGCGCACGACTTATCAATCGTCTTTGGATAGTCCGTCATTTGGGCTTTTTCACGCAAGAATTTGAGGTTGTTCCGCGGTGGTTCTTGAAATAAACTGGTATTACAAACAGTATAGGTATAGTAGAAAAATTGTTTTATAATTTATATAATAAATAATATTCCCCTGGACGTCGTTGCATCGTCCAATAAAGCGCCATTAAAAGCAGAAAACAACACAAGCGCAGGAACGCGGACTAAATCGTAATGTCATGACGTATTCTCCATACTTGATCGAATTTGTTCTCTACGCTAGATTGTTGATACGTTCGCGGCAGGCTCGGATAAAATACAAACATGTATCGAGGCGATAATGTAAAATATGCGTGCGCAAGAGGACTTTTAATACGGATAGCGAAGAAAGTACCCGAGTGCCATCAAATACATTCCAATATACGTTTTCGCTTCCGTCGGTCCGGCGGACGCGCGCTCCCATACATTGAACGAGAAATAAAAGTCAAAACGCCCGTGGTTGGTTGACTTCTCTCATTAAGCACGTTTCCTCTCAGGTACAGTCACTCAATGAAAAAAAGGCAGAACTACAATGCACACAGGAGGCGTGTGAGTCATTCGTTCACCGCGCGTGGCCGAACAGAAAAGGTCGCTTGCCCAGCAAGACTACTACGTTTTACCTTAGGTCCAGACTACGGTGGAAGAAATACATTTAGGTGATGACTCTGGCCGCTCTTCCCGCGGGGAGCGAGCGACCAGATCGTGTTTGGAGCTAGCCTCGATTCAGGAGTAGTTAGTTCCGCGCCGCCGCGGAGGGCGCTGCGGTATGAGCATCGTGGGTATGAGGGTCCCTCCTCGGCGGCCACGGTGTCGGCGGCGTAGCGCGCTCGCCTTTTCGCGGTGTGGTGGTGATGTGCGGCAAGGGGCTGGCCTCGTGCTTTTGCTTTGGTGCTGTGTCGATCACAGGTGGCATCATCCTGGACGAAGGTGAGCCTTAACCCGAAGAAGAAAAAGAAGAAGGAAGAGAACGCTGATTTACGGTCTCTGGTGACTTGGTGGCGGCGTGGCGGCGGTGAGGTACAACAAGAAGCGGTGAGCGAGGGAATGGCGGGACCACCGCTGGGAGCAACAACCGGAGCGGTCGGTTTGGGAGGGATTCCATACTTGGGCGCCATCTATCCTCGTGCGATTGAAGCGTGCTTGGTACGCCGAACATAATTATGCCGCCGCATCGTACAGAAAGTCTTCACCTAAATGTGTTTCTTCCACCGTGGGTGAAACAAGAAGCGGTGAGCGAGGGAATGCGAGGCCACCCCATGGGAGAAACAACGGGAGTGGTCGGTTTGGGAGGAACCCGATACTTGGGCGCCATCTATCCCCGTGCGAGTGAAGCGCTCGGTTCGCCACACATTATGTGGTGGCCGCGTCGGACAGAGGGTCCTCACCTAAATGTATTTCTTCCACCGTGGTCCAGACGCAGCCGACGCGCTATACAAGCTAAGGGTAATCAATTGAAGAGCGTCAAAAAGCGCACCGTCATGTTGTATCGTCATGTTTCAGTATCCTTTTCTATCATCGCTAAACCAATCATAAAACAAAAAAATCTTAGTGACTTGCACTTTGGACGCTGCTCGATTGGATCTATTACCTCGTATAGACCTTCACAAAAATCGCCTTCTGCTCGCTGCCACCTTTGTCTGCTGAGGTGTGGAACGCCTTCTGAGCATGCGCAGTTGCTCTGCTGTACAGTACATCAGACCCTGCGCATACGTCCACAGCTCACTGAGTCAGCATTTTTCGCCCGGGTGAAATCGGCTGCATCTGCATAGTACTAAACGAAGTATTGCCCCATTTTGTCCCTATACTCCGTTTTGCTCTAAGTTGGAGCGCCGTCGCCATTACAATCCAATGGAGAGGCAAGCAATCAGCGCCAAAAGCGCATCGTCATGGTGCCCATCGTCTTTGTGAGTTTACCATCGCGGAATAAATCAGTGACACGGAGCCTGCGCTTTTTTTGCTGTTCGCGATTAGTTTTACACGGTGGTAATAGCAAACAGACATTGACAAGCGATCGCCGTGACGGTGCAATTTTGGAGCTGCTTGAATGGCTTCATCGGATTGTAGTGACGGCTGGACGAAGATTAACTGTATGAAAGCGAAAGAAGAAAAGTCGCATTATTTCAGAGAGGCATTATTCCGCGAGTTTACAGTGAGAAGGCTAAAGCCATCGCAATCAAAAGCGCCCTCCAGAAAGAAAGCTTTTCTTAAATAATATGGACGACTTGACCGCAGTTTAAGGAAAGTGGGCCAGAGTTGACACACTGTTCGTACGCCGCCAGAATCTCCTATAGCATCAATTGTCTCGATTTAATCTGGAATATCAAATCAAATCGCTTTTATTTTGCCACAAACTGCTATACTTGTGACGAGGATGTTGGAAAAAAAAAGCTGCGCGTTTGGAGCTTGACGGGTTCCAACGCCGCCTCATCATGGCTAAAGCGGACGAAATATAAAATAAATAAGTATACATACGCGCCTACCTAGAGGAAAAACGAAATAGGTTTTATGAGGTTTTATGGTAAAAAAAAAGGCGGGAAGAGAATGGTGATCCCCAGGAAAGTTTTCAATTGTCCTCGCCGCTTTTTTTTTGTAACAGCCGCAGCTTGTTTAGATAACTTTCTGTAGTCGTGCCCCCTACTAGATGGAAATAGCAAAGGGTGCAATAAAAAAGTGATTTGCAAACGAATTTTTTAATATTAAATGGGAGTAGATGCCTGTGGTTATTCATTATTCCCACAACTCTGGAAAGTTTCTTAAGAACATGGTTTACGTGAACATTCCAAAACATATGTTCAGAAAAAATGACGCGTAGAGTCTTAATATTCTGAACAGCAGGGTTGGGCAGTATCGCGATATAAATGTATCGCGATAGTATTTCAGAAATACATTTCGTATCTGTATTTCTGTATCGCGATACATTGTTTTCACCAGTATCTGTATTCCTTTATCGAAATACATTTGGAATGTTTCTCTGCATCGCGATATAATCAGGTTGAGATGTATTTCGTTACATTTCTTGAGGAATACCCCCCTCCCCCCGCAAAAAAAAAACACACGAAAAAAACAAAACAAATCCGAAAGGTTTTCTTTTTTTTTTCTTCTGAGGGCACCAGGGTCAAGGAGATGCTGGGACATTGTTACCATGCTGACCAAGGTTCCTTCCAATTCTCCAAACTATTTTTCTATGCGTCCTCTTCTCTCTTCTGAGAACTGTCGCGTTGTCGGGGACTCGAACCAGGTGGCGTGCCAGGAGTGGACTCAGAGCATCTTGTGCCGCAGTTCCTTAGGTAGGGGTTTCTGGAGTCATTGTTTGCTGGCCTCCAAAGCCCGCTGCTAACCGTCTCTCTTGCTTTAGCGTACACAGTACACCCAGCCGGCAAAGCTGAGTCACAGTCCGTTGTAGCACGAGCCTGGCGGTGGTTGACTTGAAATAGTAGGATGACTCACGCAGTGAACTTCAACATATATTCGAATGCGTCTGCGGCTGCGCCCGTAATATTGGACGGCTCAAGGCTACCATACCTACAGATAAAGAATACCAGTTCATTCCAACGCGACGTCATGTGATAAATGTTGACAGGGGCGTCCTTATTGGACAAGACAGACAGGACGTCATGGGAAGGGGCCGCAGTCAGTCCTTGATGGAGCGTTTTTTGAGCCCATTGAAGACTCCTCGTCGTACGAAATCACTACCTCCAAGGCAAAGTGCCAAGCCTACGGGAAAGTAATTTTTGGAACAAAAACTTACACTTCAAACTTCAAGCTTCATCTCAGTTGGCATCTCAAACAAATCTGTAGAATGTATTGCAGTAACAGTATTTCTGTATTTGTATTTCTGTCCTCCCTAAAATGTATCCCTGTATTTGTATTTCCATATACTTTTTGCCTCTATTTAAAATGTATTTCCGATACGAATCGCGATACACTTTTACAGATACATTTCAGTATCAGTATTTTAGCTACTATTTTAATGTATTCCACTATTTGTATTTCCAAATACATTTTTGAGTATTTCTGCCCAACCCTGGTGCCCTCAGTATTGTGCTGGACCCCAAAACTAAATTTGAAGTCAAACTAACTCGGGACATTGAAATAAAACTGCCTTTGTTTTAGTCGTGTTGAAAACCAGTGAGTTAATATCTGTCCAGATTTTAATTTATAGAGAAAATTATTTGTTTTAAAGCCAAGGACATACACCATATGGTACCAGTAAAATATTCTGGTGTCATCAGCGTACATAATAAATTTAGTCGAAGTTTGAATGTTTAAAATATCATTAACAGATATGAGGAACAACATAGGGCCCAGAATACTTCCATGTGGAACAGCCGAAGATATGCGCTGCGTAGTGGAAATTGTTAGGGAGAAGAAGACGAAGCTGGAAAAGGAGTGCCAAGCTGCGCGCGCCTCCAGCTGGTGAACAACGATCTCTCCGCTCGAAAACCTATAACCAGTCCTCATTAAATCACCATTTTAAACATCCTCACAAGTGCTGGAGGTCAGTACGTTTCCGAACGTTTCGGCTGAACCCCATTCCGGAGTTGCGTAGCGGGCGCACCATTAACACGATCTCCCAAGGAGCGAGCACTTTCAATGGCCTGCCACCTCCCGGTTCCACTCCATCGCCACCGACCGTCAAGAACCGGCAACGAGACCCTTCTATTTGCTCTGGCTGTCCTGACACCGACGTTCACGACTGGATGAAAAGTTATGACCGCGCAAGTCACCACAACAGATGGGACGACAGCTTCAAGTTGGCCAATGTAGCGTTCTTTTTGAAAGACGCTGCCTTGCAACGGTTTGACAATCATGAAGAAGAAATCAGTTCATGGGTCTCTTTACAGCCGCATTTCCGGAGGCGTTCGGAAAGCCAGAACGACGCAAACAGCAAGCGAAAGACAAGCTGGCTTGCCGATTTCAAGCCACGACCGAGTCTTCCACCAGCTACATTGAGGACGTCCTTCATCTCTGCACCAGAGTGGAGGCCGACGTGACAGAAGAAGATCGTATCCGGCATCTGTTCAAGGGGCTGTCCCAAGACCTCTTCGCTGTTGTCGCACCCAAGTCACCCACGACAGTCCAAGAACTAATCGGTGAGTGCAAAAAATGCAAAGAGCTGCAGAGTGCACGGAGCTTCAAGGCACCTTTCGAACTCCTTCCAGAGGTATCCGTTGCATCTGTTGCCGATGTTGACTTGCCGGCATGGATGCGCAGCATCATACGCGATTTGCTGCGTTCCTTTCGTGGTCACCTCCGTCCCCCTTCCGACACGACCGAAACCCAATCTCAGGCACAGAGCGTCCAGAAAGTCGTCCAGATCGAACTTCATGCTGCGTTTGCATCACTGACGCCACCGACGTCGGCATTTGCTTCACCACCTCCCGCACCGCCGCTCTTTTTACCATGCCACATGATGCGCAACACTTCCACCCAGGCTCCCGTTTCAATCAGGCCTCCCCCAGCGTCGCGAGCCTACGCACCGCGCCCAAGTGACTTTTGGAGAACGGAAGACCAGCGACCCATCTGTTTTAATTGTTGTTTACCCGGCCACGTCGCGCGCTACTGCCGCCGTCGCCTGAATCCTGCCGAGTATCGCGGTTTCCCTCAACCTTATTCACGTTACTTTCCCGATGACGACAGCCGTCCCGTTGACCGCCAGACCCCAACTCCATTTTCACTGGGTGACCTCCGCAGAGGCCGATCACCGTCAACTTACCTTCGACGCCAGCGCTCCGTGTTGCCCCTCCATGTCGCCGCCGTCGCAAACACAGCGTGAAACTGAAGCCCGCAGACTGCGTTGCCACAGGAGGTCAGGCTCCACCACGAAACTGCAATATAAATCCTCATGGTGATGGCCCAACGACTGTTGCTATTGAAATTGACGGACAAAAACTCATAGCCCTGGTAGACACCGGTGCCACCAAATCCTGTATCTCTGACAGTTACCGACGGCGTTTGCGCAAAGTATTGACGCCAGCACCTGGACGATTTTTACGTATGTTAAATGGAAATTTAATTTTTCCTCTCGGCTGTTCGACACTCTCAGTGACTCTGGGCTCCAATCGCTACGTTGTTGTCTTCACACTTCACTGGAACTGTGTGGCTGACGTGATAGTGGGGTGAGATTTCCTGTCGTCAACCGACGCCGTCATTGACTGCGGGGAACGTCAGCTGCATTTAAACACTTCTGATACAGACGAATCAGCTGATTGTGATCCTGTTGTCTTTCGAGCTGCAGGCGATCTATGTATCTCACCATTGACTGCTGTCGCTGTAACACTGGAGCCTGAGTACAGCTTCCAAGGAGATTACGATCTTTTCGAGCCACTGCTTACCACATGCGTGCAAAAGGGCTTGCTTCTGCCCTACTCTACCGTCGCCGTCATAGCAAGCGAAATTAATTTATACGTTACAAACGCTTCTGCGCAGCCGCTAATATTACCTCGAGGAGCTGGTATTGCAACCATCCGGACGTTCGACCATGATAGCCTCGCCATTTTGGCTGAAGACACGTGCCATCTCCACTCACAGCCATTTCCCCAAACCCAGTGCTCAACGAAACATACAACGCTGATGATCGACAGCTGCTTAACACCAAACCAAAGGCAAGCTCTTTCCAGTCTTCTGGAAGCTTATAGCGACTTATTTGACTTCAACCGGTCCGTACTGCCACAGACATCTGTGGTGCACCATCAGATTGAAACCGGAAACGCAAGTCCCCTAAAGAGCCGCCCGTATCGTATTTCAAATGCGGAACGTAAAGGGATTCGAGGCTATGTGACTGATATGCTGAAAAACAATGTTATACAGCCGTCATCTAGCCCTTGGTCCTCCCCCGTGGTTCTCGTAAAGAAAACAGACAGATTGTGGCGTCTTTGCGTTAATTACCGGAGTCTAAACAGGGTAACTAAAAAGACGTCTATCCGCTCCCTTGTATCGATGACATGCTCGACGCACTTCAAGGGTCTTCGTTCTTTTCATCTGTTGACCTCCGTAGCGGCTACTGGCAAATCCCGGTCGCCACCGCGGACAAACTGAAAATTGCGTTTGTCATTTGGACGGTCTCTTCCAATTTAATGTCATGCCTTTTGGCCTGTGCTACGCTCCCGCGACGTTTGAGCGGAGGATGGACAGTGTTCTACGCGGTTTAACACGGAACACATGCCTCTTCAACCACGACGATGTTATTGTATTCTCCTCAACCTTTGAAGATCATCTACGTCGGCTCCAACAGGTTATGAACTGCTTTCGTTCCGCTAATTTTCAGTTGAAATAAAAAAAAAGTGTACGTTCGGTACTCGGAAAATTTGAATTCTGGGTCACCTAGTCAGCTCGAAGGCATCCGCCCAGACCCGACCAAAGGCCAAGCTGCCTTCCTCTCCTCCATAACCTCCCCTTCTCCCACAGTTTCCCCGCTAATTATGACTGGAAGATTGACGCCACGTGCCCTCAAAACAAATTCAATTTACCCGCTAAACTTAGCGGAGAAAATGACGTCCGATCCAGTTTCTCCACTAGATTGAGTGGGAAAATTGACGTCACATGACCTCAACACCAATATAGTTTCCCCGCTAAATTTAGCGGGGAAACTGAATTGGTGTTGAGGTCGTGTGACGTCAGGTTTACTGCTAAATTTAGCTGGGAAACTGAATGCGCAGTGTTGCATTATGGGACGTCACAGACCTACTCACCAATTCAGGTGCTTCGCTAAATTTAGCGGGGAATGGAATTGGTGTTAGGTCTGTGACGTCCTATAACGCAAAGTGAGCGGTTACGCCGACGGCGACGGTGACGCCGCGAAACACGGGAACGAGCGCCTAAGAGCTGCGCTCTAAAACATTTAGTTAAAGGATCTTTCCAAGATCAGTTTCGCACAAAATTTCAACGAAAGTGGTGCCATCCGCCTTTCGGTGCATGGATTTCTCTCACGCTTCCTCGACAGCGTCATACCGAGCAGCGTTTTCAAGGTTGAGCACAAGTGCTCATTTAAATATATGGGTGACTGTTTATGAAGGGCGAAGTCTTGGCAAGTCATCCTTTTAATCCGTTAGCATTACAACGCTCGTTTTGACGAAAACCCAGCGGTGTTTTTTGTTTGTCACCGCCGGGGACAGAGGGAGAGGGAGCGGGAAGGGGTGACGCATGCGGCGCTCTCGTTAGTTCGAAGCGCCGACGTCACCACGCGTAAACCTCTCCGTCTCTCTTCGGCGCCGACAAACTGACAGACACCACCGGGTTTTTGTCAAAACGACCTATGTCATTATCGTCAAAGTCACACGCACAGCTGACGCGGAGCCAGAAGAGGAGGCGCCGCTCAACACATCCTAGATAACAAACCCGTAGCGCTGAATGAGATGGCGTCATCAGAAAGAGCCGACGCTGGACACAGACTGGAAACGAGTGCTAGGTCATCGCTCGGCTTCGAGCCAAGGTTTAGCCGAACGTTGACACAATCGGTGTGTTCAATCTGTACCCAGATACTCTGATGACGCCACCTCGTTCAGCCTACGGCTTTGTTACCTACGAGGTGTGCCGCGGCATTGTGAAATGCGGGCGTACTCAGTTGTCGCTTTGCCGTCGCCGGCTGTTCTTCGCTCGGGGTTTCTGTAGTTATGGTGCGTGGGTAGTGATGTGTGTGTTAGTTACAACGATGGATGCGGTTCCCTCCACGAGTGATATGGATGCTGATCCTTCCACGAGTGGTATGAATGCAGTTCTTTCTACGAGTGATATAAATGACCGTATCAAATGGCGTCTACGTACTCTGACAGGTGAAGTGCAGAAAAAGGCTGAAAAAAAATACAGGAAGATCTATTGGTGGATTTTTAGGGAATTCGTTAGCATGACCATTGGCCAACGACACACACGTCCCCCTTTGGGAAACGCTAACATTGACCCCGTAAAGAGGCCAAAAAAAGGCAGCGCAAAATAGAAGAAGCGAAAGAGAAATCCATAAGAGAAATAGTGAAAGAGACAGCGTTGGCATTTTCCAAAGCGGGACATATGTGGCGTTTCCAAGGGTCATGCTAACGCATTCCCTAAAAGTACACCAAATGGATGTTCTTGTATTTTTGTTTTCTTAGCTTTGTCAAGGACCGAGTCACGCTGCGCTCGGCGTTGAAGCTGAACTCTAACATTACTCCTGGTCGTATCTTTGGTTGGTACGCGGTGACATACTTCAAAATCGGGGATAGCAATCTCCTCTTCGATAAGCGTTCCGAGTTTAAGTACAAGTTCAGTGATGTTTTCCGTTTATATTTTCGGTATACCCTTGATTTAAATGTTACGACGGCGCAAATATCGTTCGCACTGCACCAGCCTCATTTCATTTTCGTCCAGCTTTCAGGCCATTTCACCACTTTTTCCTTCCAGCTCTACGTTATACTTACCCAGGTAGCACCGAGTTATGGGCCAAAAC
>JAZHYW010019229.1:0-15593 GCA_037355805.1 Ixodes ricinus | reverse complement strand
ATGTGTACTTCGTTCCCGGTTACGTATTACTATTTCCAAGCATGACACGGTCACGCCACATGACTTCGAAGGCTAAAGGTGCGGAACAAGAGCACACCCCTCACAAAACTGTATTTGTAAAGAGTGCGTTGGTATAAAGCAGGGGTTTCAAATACGTGGCCCGCGACTCGCGTGGACGCGGTCCGCAGGCAACCGGCTACGGGTCCCGGTTCCCGTGTCTCGAGCGCTAGAGAAATGGGATGCGCCATAGTGATCTCATCTCGTCGGTTACTTTTCGCTAGAAACGTAGCTCTGCTCTTTTAACGTATTCACATAGTTTACACCTATATGTGTCCATTTGCCCTCTGTTCCGCTTCATATTTTGCTTCCCTGCTTTTTTAAACGCACAGCCATTCCGCCATTAGGCTGCAAACGCAAGCTATTCGTTGAGGGATGCATTTCTGCTGCGCGAACTCTCGATCGGCAGGAGCAACTCCTAAAGATAAAGCTACGAGCTCGAGATTCTCGCCTTCAAAAATATCGTTCCATTAAAAGAGAAGTATTTGTTCGAGTGTTGTAATAAAAACCGTCAGGAAAGCAAAAACCGTTATAGTAATTCGTCTTTTTTAGATACATATGTATTGAGCTATGGTGAATTCCCGGATGAATTGTGCAACGTGAACGACAGCGTACTTGTTCTATTAAAATGCCAGCACGTTGGTGGGGCGGTGTAATTTTAATTCTTAGCACATCAGGTCAGGGCCCAAAGTAGTCTTATACACAAATCAAATCTGAAGATGTCACTGGCAAGACTGTGAGTTTACAAAAAGCATAAAACGCGAAATCTCTAACCCCGCGTCTTATACGTTGGCCCTCGACCTTTCGAGTGTAAAATATCTGCCCCCCCCCCGCTCACACACTCAAATGAGTTTGAGACCACTGGTATAAAGGATTAATTTAGAACAAGAACAACATAAAACACAGACGAGGTCGCACTTCAACGGACAATCAACAGAAACGGGAAGTGATGAAACTGGCCTCTGCGAGACTTTCAGGCACTGTTGTCTTCCGCTTAAGCACGCTTTCAAAATATTCAACCCGTGTTTTTGTTCCCATTCTAATTTTAAAAGAAAACAAATACAAAGAAAAGAAAACATAAACATACTAAGGCAATTAAAGCATCCAGCTAGGTTTTTAATATTTTTCTAAAAGTATTACTGATGCATACCTGTGGAAATTCAGGATAAGGAGAGACGTCCCTGCGCGTATTTATCAGGTCCTTTCTCTCAGCTTCTACCGGTATTGTATCGTATTGGGAGCGTGCGACACCTAAAGGGGTTGTGCCGGATGGATGGACGCAGGGATGCCAACGGCTGTAACCCTTTGTAACGGGTGGTAGCTTGCGCCACCCGCGGCCGTGTTTCTCGGCCTTACTCAGGAGTAGAGGCCTTCTCCAGCCTTCTCTGTATGTGTCGTCACGTCATTCGACTGTCAGAGGTTACTCAAAGCTCGAGTTCGATCCGTGCCCCCCGCAGCGTTGCACGGCAACGGCGGCCGTGCACACCGCCATGTTTTTCGTTTATCCGCGCCGGAATATACGCCTCAATGGAGAGCTCGTGTGTTCGAGGTTACGGAAATCACCACGGGACGACAGTCCCAAGTGCCAGTGCGGTTTATAAAATCTACGCGAGAAGTATTTTACAGCGGAGCTGTTAAAGGGCTAGTTTCTCCAGTATCGTGACCGTGGGCAAATAAAAGTCGACACAAAACTCTGGACAGCTATCGCCATCTATGAGTGACGGCGGCAACCATACAACCGGCCTGCTGATTTTCTGGTTGCCGCCGTCGCTCATAGGTGGCGACAACTTTCCAGCCTTTCCACTCTGGCTTACCTACTTGAGGTCGCAAAGGTGTTCATGCATGCGGTCTGGTGGAAAGGCTGAAAGTTTTTTCGCTCCTCTTCTTATTAACAGATTGCTTTCCGCTCGCTGGCACATCGAGTAGACGTACTGGCATTTGAGATGATCGCCATGGCTTCCGCCAGAGCACGAAGGGGATCTGTGTTCTCAGGTTTCAGGTCTCTCGTAAAAAGGGTTAGCGCCGACCATGACCCCGTACATTTTGTGCAGAGCTGTGCTCGGGTTAGCTGGTATTGGTTAGAAACTGAGGTTGGCTGTCACCACAATGTGGCAGGATGCATCTATATGCCAGACCGGCCGTGGTCTATGCGAAGTGCTTCTGCTAGGTGCCGCACCTTGGCGCCACTGTCTTATCGCACGTTTTCAATAGTGACTAGCAAGGTGATGGTGGCGTCTCTTTCGAGTGTTGGGCATCCAGCACGCGAACTTTGCCTTTCGCCCTGCATTTTGGTGCGCGTGTACGCTCGACACTGACGAGGCACCGAAGCATTATGGAAGGTCTCGCGCTAGAGAAGGCGAGACGTCTAGAACTCCTCCCTGACGTTTTCACCCTCTCAGTGACGACCGTGGGAAACTAGATTGAAACTATCTAAGGCTATGGTGCAGTATTTGTGAACGAAGAATGCCAATAAAGAAAAACGTGACCTACTTGTGCAGCTTGCCTTTTTACTGGGATGTCGATATCGACGGGGTCGGAGTAGATGCCGAGCCAATACGTGTTCAAGTGTGCCACAACGGTGGCCCTGAATGCCAAATCACAAAGTAAGATCACTGGTGCTCACGCAACGACTCTTGACAAAATTTAGATATATTCTTATTTTATTCCTTACGTTTCTCGCGAAGATCCTTGCACAGAAACAAACTTCTGGATACACTGGGCAACTTTAAAGGGATGCTGAACCGATATCAGGATTCCACAAAACACGTCGGCATAAGCGTGCAACGGAATGCTACAAAAAAAAAACATCACTCATCCAGCGATTTCTCGAACGGATGAACGCATTTTTCTAAAAAAAGGAGGCGCATTTGGCAGATATGTCGACGTCTTGTTTCTCCGAGAAGAGTCGAGAAGGAGAGGGAACGGCCTCGCGTCTTCTCCGCCTCGCGGCCTTGAGGGGGTGAAGCGAGGAGAGGAGGAAACGAGATATGTTGACGTCACGCGCCTCGTCGGCCTGGTTCAATCTCGACCTCTTTATCCAAAAAAGAGGCCGTCCATTCGAGACATCTCCTCACGAGTAGTGTTGTAGGGATTGTAGCGTCGCGCCTACAGCTCCTGCATTGTTTTCTGAAATGCAAATTTCGGTTCGCCATCTCTTTAAACGTATTGTACACATATCCCTATTAGGCTATTACGCAGGGTACAATTGCCTCTTTATAGCTTTATATATTGAGGTAAAAGTTGTGATAACAAAGAAGGTGACGCAGCGTTGAGGTAGATGCGATTGCAGCGCCGCCGTTTCTGTCGCAGCGGCATCTCTGGGGACAAGACATACTGGAAAGAAGAAGATCGAAGAGTCGCGCGGTGCTGCGGCTTCCTTGTGAATGGTCAAATTCAGAAAACGTACTAAAGAAGTGAAAAAAGAAGAAAAAGAAAGACGTTAACAACTTTCTGTAAAGCCGAATTAGAGCACAGCTCTTGAGGAGGAGGAAGGGAGGGTATGGAGGGGACGGCATGCCCCTCCCTCCCTCCCCATCTACCCTGCTCCTGGCCTCCTCCCTCGCTTCGCTTCCTCCTCCCTCCTCCCTCTTCCTCCTCCTCCTCCGCCTCCCTCCTCCCGCGCGGTGCATTATGGGAAACATCCCATAATGCAACGCGCGCGTCACCACGGTGCAATATGCAACGTTTCCCATAATGCACCGCGCGGTTACGCCGACGGCGACGCCAGTGTTGCCAAACTCCGCAATCGTTTCTTCCCCAAATTTTACCAGGCGATTCCCTAGATTTCTTTAGGTTTTCCCAGTTTTTCAGAAAAACGTGTTTATTTGCGTCAATATTGAGATTATCGCTATGGAGTAGCTTAAGAATAAATTCCTGCAGTTGGATGGCCTATTAAAGGTTAATGTTGCCTCGTTAAGACCTTTTTACAAAATTAAACTTTGTTACTTTGGCCTTGTGTGGCCCCCAAAATCGCTGTTATTACCACTGGAGATTATCCCTGGCCCCGACAACATACAAGGAAGCCTTTTTGCCGCTGAACTCGGCCGGCGCAAGGAAGAAAAAGGGAAGGAACGTGTTTTTAAATCCCTCTGAAACCCATTTAAAAAACAACCCCTAGATTTGAACAAATTTCTCTTTCCCCTAAACGATGACAAAAATTCACAGATCTGGGGAAAAATCCCTAAGGTTGGCAGCACTGGGCGACGCGTCACGGCGACGCGTTACTGCTACGCCGACGGCGAGGCCGACGCGTCAGGAAAAGCGTTGCGCCGACGCATTACAGTTACGCCGACGCCGACGTGTCACGAAAAAGCGTTACGCCGACGCGTTACGGTTATGCCGACGGCGATGGCGACGCCGACGCCGCTCAAGCCGAGCGCGCGGCAGGAAAGCGCGCAGCGGAAAGCTAAAGCCCGGAGCTCGCTCGTTTAGCGTCTGCAATGAGGAGAGCGCCGCTCCATGTTATGTGCACGTGATGCGACCCACGCCAGTCACATGACACGGTTTTGCTAAAAGGCATCAAAATATAAGATTGACCAAACAAATCGTCTCACCGGAATATCACGCTACCGTTGTAACCGGCGGGACCAATCCAGGAAGCAATGATTTCAGTTTTGCCAACATTCGAGGTGTGCGTGATAGCCGTCTGGAACGAGGAGGGTACCGTCCACGCTTGGTACGCCTGGAGAGGCCCGTTCACACACTTGCAACCACTAGGCCGAGCTCAGACGAGACCGATTTTTAAGCCTCTTGCAACGGTTTAGGGCCTGCTCTGCAGCAGCGAATCAGGTCCTAAGTCGTCGCAAGTGGCTTAAAAACCTTTCTTGTCTCAGTCGGTCCTACTCGGTTGCAAGTGTGTTAACGGGCCTTAACAGCACCATCTGACATGTTTGTTTCACATGCCGACTCACGTTTGGGATGTTGCCGCACTCTACGGTTTTGGTCTCCGAGCCGGTGAAAGTGAACGTGCCGGGGACGAGCTTGTCCATGTCCGTCGTCTCCCTCGCTTGCACGAAGAACCCCTTGAAGGTTCCGGTGCCGTTCAGCTTCACTGAGGACGGCGACATAAAAGACCAGGGCCAATTTTTTAGGGCGATGAGGATATATTATCCTCGATAAAAGCGTTTGTTAGCGCACGTGTAAAATTTGTACAAATATGTAATTCATGTTCAGCAACACTCGATGTATACTCCGGAGTACCACAAGGTTCCGTGCTGGAGCCATTATTATTTTCTATTTATGTAAACGACTTGGGTAGGAGTACCGGATTTATCGATGACGGTCAGGCTATTCGTGGATGACTGTGTCATGTACACTGTGAAATAACCAAAAAGAGCGACCAAGAAACTCTGAATGCGTCATCACAGGCAGTGTCACCCTGGTGTCTTGACTGGGGTATAAAGATTAATCGTGATAAATCGGTTGCCATGAAGATAATGAACAAAACGCAAGTTTTTGATTTCGCCTATAAAATTTTGACATTCCCCTTAATGAAAAAAGGCACAGTTAAATATCTCTGGGTTGTAATATCACGGGACATAAAATGGGACACACGCGTCAATTATATCTGCAACACGGCTCGCCGAAAATTAGGCTTCCGGGGCAGAAATTTAAAACACTCAGCGCTAGAATGTAAATTAACTGCTTATAAGACCCTTATTCGACTTTCGTAAGAATATGCAAGTCTCGTATGGGTTCCTCACCAAAATACGTATCAGGTGCCATCAGCAAAATTTGAAATTGGGGCTTGCGATTCATTTTCTTAAAATATAGACGCACGGAAAGTATGACGGTCTCGCTTAAAAAAATCCGAATTGCAAACATTGGAAACGAGACAAGAAACTGCCTTACTAAAGTTTATGCATCTGTTATACCACGGTTACCTCAAAATAAATTCGGATCAATATTTAAAAACACCATACAATCACTCAGATCGGACTAACCACATTAAAATTATGAGACCGTATCACAGCAATAATGACGCATCAATATATTATTATTTCGTTCAGACAATAGGAGATTTGAATTCTCTGACGGAAGAATTGGTCCAAATCCCCGAATGGCAGTTGTTCGCCGATAGGCTGACTAAGCATATCCATGATCTAAACTATTTTTCATGTGCAGTGAAAAATTAAGCCCTGTTAATTCGAGTAAGTGTCGTTACTTGCATTTCTACGGTATTTCTAAATCCTTCTATTGAATTTTTTCCGCTCGTGATCTGTTATTACAAATGTTTCATATGGTGTCGTAACGCACATAAAATTTTTGAATTTATGCTGTGTGCGCAGTGCCATATTGTTTTTAAATTTAAATTGTTTTTTTTGCTTGTGTTCTGCCTGGGCCCACGAAAAGGCCTGCAGTATCTTAAATATACGAATAAATGTATGAATGAGCAATATATATCGGGTGGTTCAAGTCACCAGGCTCGATCTAAAATGAACCGTAAAAATCGACGCCTGCACGTAGCAATCTAAACTTTTCGTCAAAGGTGTATTTCATAGGTCGGTGTTTTCTTGTAAAATTACAAAGCGTAGTTCTCTTTTTTGTAAAATATAAGGCCAAGAAACTTACCAGGGTCTACGGCGGGCAGCGACGCAGAGGACAGGGGTTCAGTAGCGGGGTGCGTTTGGCGCACTCCTGGCTGCCTCTCGTTTCTCATTCAAACGTCAAACTGCGACAGCAGACGATGCACGAAACAAGAACCGTCGGAGACGAAGGTACGTCATTTCTGGAGCAGACATTGGCGGTTTTATGTATTCGTATTTATGGCGTGACACTTTCTGCGCAGTGAAACTTAACTGAAAACCCAAACAACTTTATTTTGGCAAAATATCCCACGCAACCAAAAAACTTGGATAAATGCGCGCTTTTTCGTTCAGTCAGCGTCCAGTGAATCCGTGGCGCCATCTCTGGATAAGACAAAGAAACATGGCCGCCGTTCGGTGTCTCCCCGACAGCTGCCGCTCCGCCGTTGAAAAAATCAGTTATAATTTTTTTATTTTCTTTATACTCGGAGTTCCGACTTGAAATTTTAGCACAACAATGTGACCAGTTAAATACATTTTCGAGGAAAGTTGCTACAAGATCCGTCAAGTTTTCGATTTTTACGCCATAGCATAGCAGATACGCTATAGATATGATGTCAGCCATAGCAGATACGCCAATAGGCGTATCTGCTATGGCTGACAAAAAATAATAAAGCGTTTCAACCTGTAAATAGTAAAAAAAAAAGGAGGGGGGGGGGCGAGGCAAAACGAGAATGTGTGACGGTTACGCTTATATCCTAAATGTCTTCTCATGGCGTGGCGACTGAAAAACAATGCTTTCGTCCATACTGAAAGTGATGACAATTCCAAATGGCTGCACCCTTGTGAAAAGGGCGCCGTCGCATTGTTAGTTGCCGAAACAGTGTGGAAAACATATTCCGGTTCCAACCGGTTCGAACCGGTTTGAACCGTTATTTTTTCTCCAAGGAACTGAACCGGAACTGCACCGGAACTGAACCGGAACTGAACCGTAAGCCGTGAACCCGTACCAGAACCGAACCGATTAAAATTTCGGCTCGACACCGTGGTAGTAATTATGCGCAATTAGCATGCAGCTTTTAAGCAGGGTGTCAAACCGCACCCGAACCGAACACCGGAGCAAAACCGTTACTTTTAATTGAACCGCAACAAAACGGTAACCGAAATAAAACATTCGATATTGCACCCGAGACGGAACAGAACCATAATCTCGTGTGGCGGTTACCAATTCATAGGAAACGGTTCGGCGTAATAACATGTGAGCCACACATTCTTGCGGGTGGCGGCGCGAAAGTCAAATAAATATTGGCGACGGTGGCGTGAGCGGTTCAGTTTTGACCACCGTGGTTTTGACTAAACAAACGGTTGCGACGACGACATGGCGACAGCTCGGAAATAATGAAACAAATAGGCGTATTTCCGCACGAGTATGTGCAGCGCGAATTCTTAAGCAGCACAGAATTTGGGCAAGCATTGGCCAATGGCTGGCGATGATCTTTTGGCCAATGGCCAAAGAGTGGCCATTCTTCGGCCAATACTTGGCCGATGGCCGATGGACAGTGGCCCTTGGCCAATGGCAAGAGAAAGGCCAGTCATCAGCCTATGGGCGGCCACTGTCCGGCCACTGGTTATAGATGCATTTCCAGCCATTGGCCAATGCTGGGCCAAATCTGTGCAGCTTTGGTTGGCGTCGGCGAGTCGGCGAGTCGTCGTGGAGGCGCACGTACACTTCTCTACTTTGTTTCAGCTTACCATGGACCGCATAGGACGCTACGAGCCACAGGAGTCAATTTATAGCTCGGAGGACGTCACAACCCCTTCCAGTTGGGCAGAACGACGCCGGGAGCGCGAAGTCACGAGACAAGCTACGAACTACGAATTGGCTCGTGTAGCTTAGGGTGCCTCCATGTGCGCTTTGCTTAGGTGGTGGCATCTCGCCATTTTGTCCCACATGTTTATTTTCATATTTTGTTCAGAAGCGCGTGAAAGAGCGTGTCCCTGCACGCGTTTGCGGCGCTGACTGTGCTATGGCGACATTTTGTTTTCGTCGATTTCTTTGTATTTTTGCCGTGAGCACGTGCTGTCGGCATCGGGTACTACAAAGGGTGGCATCACCCTAAACAGAAGGACATTGAGGCACCCTACTGTAGCTCTATAGCGTCCATCGCTGCACATTGTTATACTCCGTTTCACGTTATCTTGTACCGCAGCAAATGCTCGAAGCGCGAGCCCATAGCGCTGGCAGCTGCCATTAAGGCACGAGAGCTTGTGCCACCGAGACGTGTCCTAGAGCAAGGAGCTCGCGCTTGTAGCCTTTCCTGCGATACATCATAAGGTGAAATAGAGTATAGGTGAATCTAGGGTGCTCTACATGTGCGCTTTGCTTAGGGTGGAGACATCTGGCCATTTTGTCCCACACTTTTATTTTTCTTTTTTTGTTCAGAAGCGCGTGAAAGAGCGTGCCCCTGCACGCGTTTGTGGCGCTGAGTGTGCTATGGCGACATTTTGTTTTCGTCGATTTCTTTGTATTTTACCCGTGAGCGCGTGCTGTCGGCATCGGGTACTACAAAGGGTGGCATCACCCTAAACAGAAGAACATTGAGGCACCCTAGGTGAATCGGAGTATATCTGACTGTGTAGAGAAGGTAAAGAGCTATTCTTTGTGTGTGTGTGTGTGTGTGTGTGTGTGTGTGTGTATGTGTGTGTGTGCGTGCACGCGTGTATTTGTTTATGTGTATGTGTATGTGTGTGTCTGTGTTTCTTTTCTTTTCTTGCTGCTAAGCAATATTCCGTATGGAAGGAGAAAGCGAGCATTAACATCAAAGTAAAAACAAAACGTTGACGGCTGTCGTTGGGTCTGTTCCACGGTGCTGAAATCTGAAGGCACCAAGAGGCGTGCCGCGACGTGCGCGACACTGCGGCGCCGGTCACCGCCAGTCGCCCAGAGTCGACGCTGCTTGAAGACTTTTTTGTGTGTGTGTGTGAAGAGGAGAAAAACAGCAGTTCTCGCTGTCTTTCTCCTCGTTCAGATAGAAGTTTGGTCTTGCAGACTAAACTCGTATCTGAACAAGTGACGACTGAATTGTTTTTGTGGGCAACTTGCGAGTACGGTGCCTGCTACCGTCACGGTGTGACAGTGCGTGCTGTCTGCTTGACGTCAAATGTAAGGAATGTACATTTTTACTGTTTCCACGCGCCTGTATAACCATGTTATTTTCATAAAACGGTATTTGAGTTAAAAATTCAAGATAGCAAAACGAAATTAAGCATATATTTGTTTTGCTGTCCTCGATTTCGCAGCACGGCTTCTGATGACCTAATTTACTTTAGTGATTCTGACCCCGGGTTAAACTCACTTTTTTTGTAACGACTGGGAGCTGTGAACTTTTCTTTCAAGAACCGCTTTGTACTGCTTCGCGCTTGGTGGAATCGGTAACCGAACCGTTATTTCAAAAGCGTTCCTGAACCCGAACCGAACCAGAACAAAATTCAAAGCAACCCGAACCCGAGCCGAATCCGAACCGAACCCTGAACCGAACGACGAAACGCGACGGTTCGACTCCCTGCTTTTAGCCCAGCCTATCTTTTAATGTTTGCGTGGAACAGAAATAAAAAATGAAAGCCGTTTACAACTCCCTGTAACACCGAATTAGAGCGCAGCTCTTGAGGAGGAGGGGAAGGCACGGGGGGGGTCACGTGACCTCGGGAGGGGGGGGTCACGTGGCCTGGGGGTCACGTGACCTCGAGGAAGGAGGGGGGAGTTCCCCCGCTAAAACTAGCGGGAGAAATTTTCCGCTAAATTTAGCGGGAAAAATTTTCCGCTAAATTTAGCGGGGAAAGTTTTCCGCTAAATTTAGCGGGGAAAATTTTCCGCTAGATTTAGCGGGGAAAATTTCCCGCCAGATTTAGCGGAAAAAATTTCCCGCTATTTAGCGGAAAAAATTTTCCGCTAAATTTAGCGGGGAAAATTTTCTGCTAGATTTAGCGGGGAAAATTTTCCGCTAGATTTAGCGGGAAAATTTTCCGCCAGATTTAGCGGGGAAAATTTTCCGCTAGATTTAGCGGGGAAAATGTTCCGCTAGATTTAGCGGGGAAATTTTCTCCCGCTAAATTTAGCGGGGAAATTTTCCGCTAGATTTAGCGGGGGAAAATTTCCCGCTAGATTTAGCGGGGAAAACTTTCCGCTAGATTTAGCGGGGAAATTTTTCCGCTAAATTTAGCGGGAAAATTACCCATCATGCACCGCGCGGTTACGCCGACGCCAACGGCGACGCCGACGGCGACGCCGCTCAAGCCGGAAACGGGCGCCTAAGAGCTGCGCTTTAAAACAAAAACAAAAAGATTGTATATGCAGCAAACGTAAAAGTTAACGGTTTAAGGCAGGTTCCACAATATGGTGCTACAGTCCCTTGTGCTGGCGCCGTATGCCGAATGCACTTTGTCGGTGGTTTTCTGTTCTTGCCGCAGTGGATGGAGATTAGGGGAGGTATCCGCGGCGTCGATTGTAACGCCGCACCAGCGGTACTGTAGCGAAATATTGGAAGCAGCGAGGTAGCTTCTTGCGCCACGCACGAACCAGACATTTCTAAGGCCTTATCAAACAAGCAACACGCTAACCATGAGTCTGTGGGGGGTATAGACTTTTACTCCTGCACTCTCGTCACCAGTCACCTGATAAGCATATTCGGTATGGGCGACGAAAAAATAATAAAACATTTCAACCTGCAAATAGTAAAAAAAGAAAGGGGAGGCAGAACGAAAACGGGTGACGGTTACGCTTACATCCTAAATGTATTATATTGGCGTGGCGACGGCAAAACAACGTTTTCGCCCATACTGGAAGTGACGACCATTCAAGATGGTGGCGCCCTTGAGAAAACGGTCTATACATGGTCCTTTTGCGAAGAAAATGGGTGGTTTTAGGAATCAGAGGAAGGGAATGCTGAAGTTCAGCCATTCCAGGAGTGGGAATGTGCCCAGGGTCTCCAGTCCGAGGAGTTGAAAGGAATGGAATTGTCGGAAACTCAAATTCCCCGGGATGAACTTGGAATGGAATGGGGGTGACAATTCATTAACACAACAGGTCGCGGCTTGCGATGTAGACGCTTCTTACTTCGTGATTGGTTCTCCGGCGTCCTTATGGGCTAATCCTGCAATATCATTGGCTCTGGGTGGATAATGAGATGCACGGCACTCGCCACATCCTGAATGGATGGATGGATATCAATGGCTACACCCTTTGTAACGGGCGGTAGCTTGCGCCACCTAGCCTAAGTCTAAAAGGGCAAACATATGATGCCTCCCGCCCTTCTAAGCCAATTTTCTCCCCCTAACTATCACCAGGCAGTGCGGGGTATCACCAGGATGACCTATGGGAGATCGGGCAACAAAACACCCAAAGAACAGCATTCTCCGCCTCTCCCCCAACGAGGGCGTCACCGGGGGGAAGAGGAGAGCTCTCAGTGACGATAGGGATGTTGCGAACTTGCAGAGGTCTGAGTTCGACGAGGTTCAATTCCATTCCCACTTTTTACATCGATGTGTTGGAGCGCTTACTTATATTCACACATCTGATTGTCGTCTTTTAACATTATATACGGTGCTCATGTGCCGATGTTGTAAGATATTTGTGATTACATTGATATATAAAAAAAAATCTACATTCAGCTATCTTTTAATCGCGAACATACTGGTAATATAGCATACAAAAATAAAATACAGACTCCAGATAACGGGTGCTGCGTTTCTTTTTTGTATGACGTCACGTTGGTCTTACAAAGGCTTTCTGCAGATGTGTCTGAAGCATACATAAGTATAAAGCAAACATACTTCGAATATATTTGTGGCGCGTCTGCAGGTAATTTTGTCGTCATGTGTGCACCGAGAGCCGTGTCTTTTGTAAGATGAAAGAGCAGGGTGACTGCGGCTTGAAGGGTGTACAGAAGCACCTAACATGCATAACACCCAACAATCGGGACTCAGACTTGTCCACAACTAGGTAACTCTTCAACTCTTCGACGAACAGAAAATCTTACAAAGACACCCCACATGGCTTGGACGGACGCCACATCTGTGGCCAGCGTGGTGCCCTTGCTACCCAACTTGTACCACTTTCTTGCGCCGTAAACATTTCGAACCATTAGAGTTGTTTTCCTCGGCAAGAACAAGATGGCGTGACCTCCAGAATGATACAATAACGCCAAGCCCGAGCCACGTACAAAAAGCCAGGGGCATTTAAGCGACTACACCAAGTTCCATCAGTACCATGGCGTGCGAGATCTGGGTCGCTTACGATCTACTTTTGCGAACGATTGCCATTCGGCGGTACGAATTCAGATATTAAGCAAAAATTAACACCGTTCTTATGTGACACTATATTGATCACAGCTCACAGAAAACACCTGCGTGTTTGCAACTTTAGAAAGGTCGTTTATTTGTCGCCGCAACGGAGACCTCTTTTGCCATGTCAACAAATGCGTCTTATTTTATTTGCACTCGCTTGTATTCGAGTATATACATCGAATCTTGATCGATAACGCTTATTCCTGTAGAGGGACTCTCCAAGTCGGTCCTTGTGACGCACTTGTCTTTCTTGATGTCTGCATTGATTGTAGATGACACTGCAAGAGAATCAAGTGGCTATGACGGTATTGATTGTTTTTTATATCTGGGCTGTGTTTTCTTTCGCTAATGCGTCGCCTTTCTTGAGAGATAAAATCTCGTACCGCCAAAGCATATAACACCAAGCTCAGTAATCGTGTGACTGGTCATTTTCTAGAAGTAAGCCGATCTCCAGTTCATGCAAAGTCATCTGCGTTTTGTCACACCAACGAGGAATACAAAGCACCTACCCTTCGTGCTACCCTTTGTAATGAATTTCGTGTGTCTTGTAAGCGTCATCTTTTCGGGAGCAGCGCTGCATGCCTGCCAAGGGGCAACTCGACTGGTACGATATTCTTGGAGACCCGATGTTTGTACGCTTTCTTACCTTCGCGACTTACAAGAAGAGACTAGACCTTGTTGTATCCAGAGACTGCTTCAAGGACAATGGTTACGTATTGGGAAAATTTCTTCACCGTGTTCCGTTTGCAATTAGACTGTCTTCAAATACGTATGGCTTCTGCAAGGACTCTGACTGCTTAGAAATCGCTGACCATGTGAGCACTTTACTTCTCATAATGTGCAACCCAGAGCGTTGGACGAGCACCCTCGCACACACGCGCTACATTAATTCCATATTGTTATTTTCCCAGGGTTTGAGAGCGACCGAAGGACACTTAGCGATTGAAGACGGGAGCTTATTTAGACATAATTTCTACTCACATCTGCTGTACGGTGGCATTTCATATGTCTATAAGAATAACAACGCCATTTTTCTGAACAAAGACTTCAAGACAGAATGCCTGACTTGCAAAGGGAGTCCTCTTGTTGCCAATCTGCCTCCCAGGAATTTGCGACCAATTCCTTTCAGCGGAACTAAACTAAGGATTTTTTGCCAGTACCCCGAGGCCTGCAATATTTCAACGTTTGGCACCCTCCTCAGGGTTCTGCGACACAAGAACGCGAGTGTAAATGTCGTCGATAAAACTCGCTTCAAAATGTGGCACTGGTACAGCACCACTTTCCTGACGAGAGGTCGGACCGACGAAATTATTTCCCAGCTGGGAGACAACAACCTAACTATAGCATACCCAAGAGTGATTAGACCTTGCTATTATGATATTTTCGCCTTCACCGTCTACACAAAGAGAATGAACCCGCTACCCAAAGAGACTCTCGTTATTCTACCGTTTTCCTTGTACGTGTGGATGGCGTTGTTTGTCGCTTTGGGAATGAGCGCTCTTGCGCTCTATTTGATATTCGGGAAGAAGAAGAGGGCTAAGTTTTACGTTCACCAGGTTGTATTCGCTCTCGTAGCTTCGTTGCTTCAGCAAAACAACCAGCTGCCATTGGTAGTGCATGAAGATTACCGTCCAAAGCTCATTCTTTTTCTCTGGGGAATGCTGGGCCTTGTGTTATCCTGTGGATACAAGGGATCTCTCACATCTTTGCTGCGGAACATTCCACTGGAAGGGGAATACCCCGAGTTTTTAACCTGGCAAAGCCTCCGTCATCAGAACTACCTCTTCAAGAAAATGGACATGGGAAATCTGCCGAAAGACGCAACAGACGAGATGACCACTCAGTACATTCGAGATCACACCGAATCGTTCCGAAACACACTTGCCCTCGAAGGCAACAAGGGGGTATTTTTGTTGCGCCGCTTCTCAGGTCCACGCAGAGAAGTCATCCGCCTGGCATTCTCCGATCTTAATTTCGTCCCCACAAGAGTGCCCGAGTTTGAGGAACTGGTTGGACCTGAAATTATTGCAGCTTCGCCCTACACCAAAGCCCTCAAGGATGCTTCGACCCAAGCGATGGAGACCGGCCTTTTTAACCAGGCGGAACATCTCAAAGTACACGAAACCTTGTATCGTTTCCACAATGCCCAGCCACCTCCCCGAAGGATGAACTGGATGTGAGTGATCTCAAGCCATTCTTTGTGATGTGGTCAGTGGGTATGGGCTTTTCCGCAGTGGCGTATGGGCTCGAGCTTATAGCAGTCTTCATGCCGACCTTCGTTGCAAAGATGACAGCCTTGCACGGCTGCCGCAGACAACAAGCAAACCGAACGTTGCATGGACCTCTGTTGTATCGACGTGGACTTCGACACATTTATGTTCCGCGAACGTTCTAGTGCTCAATTCACTGTGTGAGGACTTTGTTGTTGTTCTGCACTGCTTGACTTCACTTATAGAAACATATGAAATGACTATATACTAGGGCTGGGCAATTGATCGATTAACCTTCCGATTAATCGATTAAGGCTTTAATCGCGATCAATTTTTTTAACCGGTTAATCGTTTTTTTAATCGGCACTCAAAAAGAAGTCAACTAGACACACGCATGGCTCAATCCTGGACGAACTGCCCGAACTATGGGTGACTTATGCCCGCCCGCTCCCCCCCCCCC
>JAZHYW010019228.1:0-31985 GCA_037355805.1 Ixodes ricinus | reverse complement strand
CTAAATTTAGCGGGAAATTTTTCCGGTAAATTTAGTGGGAAATTTTTTGGTGAATTTAGAGGAAAAAACTTTTGATAAATTTAGCGGGGAAAATTTTCTGCCAAATGTAGCAGGGAAGTTTTTCGTATATTTTCCCCGCTAAATTTAGCGGGGAGGAGGTGGGGAGGGTATGGAAGGGGAGGAGAGCATTCCCTCCCTTCTCCTCCTCAAGAGCTGCGCTGTAATTTCGTGTTACAGAGAATTGTAAATGTCTAATTTTTTAGCTACCATTATTTGCAAATCACTCATAGTGGGATTATTTGCAGCTTCTAATGTTTTAGGGCTCCTACTAGCCTTCAAATAAATAAATGCATGTTTTTAGGTGTGGCTTCTAGATTTTGCACATTTTTATTGTTTTCGTCCTAGTATTTCTCATATGACTGTTTTAAGAGGAAACAATGCAGGCAGGGGAAAATGTGCACAGCAGTTTGAAATTTAAGAAAAAAGAAGAAAATTGACTGCCAGGAATGAGAGATTGCTGTCCTGTAGTGTTGTGCAAATCACTATTCGAAAATCTCGAATAGTAGTTTCGAATAACAGTAACATCCAATATTCGCTTCGAGATGCACCGCGGTATTTATATTTTTCGAAGTGCTGATTGGCGAGCGTAGGTTAGCTTTGCCGTGAGCTAACAAGTAAGCACTTCAGAGCAGGCTAACACCCTTGGAAGCGAAGCTCTGCATGGCGCCGCTTCTCCACAGTGAAGCCATGCTTTTCGTAGGCAGCGCACTCAACGGGGTAACCCGGCCGCGTATCAACACTTGAAAAAATATCAATATTGAATTCGTGTACTTGGGAGAAAAGCACACTTCCAAAGCGGGATGGCACACATGCGTGCCTGGTGTATTTAAAAAGAAACAGAAACTTTGTGATCGTTGATATCTACATTGCAGGTAAAAAGTTTCAAAATTAAATTGGCTGTTTTCGCGAGAGTATGCTGTTAGGCAGAGATACTCTGACAACTTGCATTCATCGTTTGTGATTTTCTTTTTCTCTTTCAAATTCATTGAAGAAATATTATTTGCATATAGCAAGATTTGTAAATCTACTCAACTAGGTATAGCTGGGCTTCTCTAGTAGGTCAAATTCCACGTCTAAATCTGTCGTTTACTTGCCATCCCAAGGCATCGGACTTTCTGAAGTTGCAGTTCCTGAATAAAGCGTTGCCGGCGGATTGGGCTTACCAGCTTAGTAAATGAACAAACGGAAGCTGGGTTTTGTGCAAGCATGGCACAACTGTAGTGAAAGGCTTGGAAAAACTATTTGGATATTCAGTTTATAGTATTCGCCAAACCACTATTCGCTTGAACTCGCTTAAACTACAGTACCGAATACCGTATTTATCGCGACAATGAACGCACTTAACAACGCACTTCAAGTCGGTTTCAAACCTCCTGATTTTTCTCGTGTAATAAACGCACTTCCAACTCGACGCCGTAAATTTTGACCCTCCTCCACGCTAAATGAATGCACTTTTCATCCCCAAGTAAATGAGGTCGGCGAATGCATGTGCATGAAATAACAAACGCCTGTGAAAGGCGTTAAAAAGTGTAAGATCTGAACGGAAGCAAAAAAAGTTACAAAGAGATTTGATTTTTTTTCTGCATGTTTGCTTGGATTTTGGTGTTACCACAAGACAAGTGAGTTAAGAAAGAGAAGCGATAGCTCTCACGCAAGGAGTTAAGAAAGAGAAGCTGGAGTAGTTTCCTGCCTAAGCAAAGCGAAACAAATAGCTTGCAAAAGCCAAGTAAAAAATCCACGGAACCAAAAAAAAAAAAGGGAGCCTTTTTTTTTTTTTTTTTTGTACAGCGAGGTTGGTTTGCGAGTCGTGCGTTGCCGCGCAATAGTATATAAGAAAAGTTATAGGTTATGAAGCTCGCCTAAGCAAAGCGAAACAACTGCAAAAGACGGCAACAAAAAAATCCACGGAATTAAGAGAAAGAAAAAAACATAAAGAGTTTTTTTTTTTTTTCGGCACGACGCAGTTTGATTCTAGGGTCACGCGCGCGCGCAAGTGAGATAAGCAAAGAAAGCAGAGAAGCCCTCGCCCAAGTAAAGCGCACACAATGAAGATCCCGGCCCTCGCTCTCCTCGTACTTTGAAAGAGAAGGAGAAGCCCCGAAATGCACGTATTTTATCCTGGTGCAGCGAGGTCGCGAGCACAAGGTGCGAAGAATAAAATAACTTTATGAAAGGCGGGGAAACTACAAACAAACAAACACAGTAAATAAAAACATGGAGAGGGGCATTTTTTTTTGCCATCGTGGCTTGGCTTTGGCTCGCGCCGCGCGCAAAGAGATAAGAAGTTATGTCGATTTTTGCGGGATAAAAGTGGGACTGTTCATTATGAGTAATATGGATGCAAAATTTTATTTACCGCATAATGAATGCACTTCAATTTTTGCTCTCGATTTTTCGGGAAAAAAGTGCGCTCATTATGCGAAAACAGCTGCATTTGCACATTACTAATTTTCTTGCAAATAGACATGCACGTAGAAACACAGAACTAGGGTTAAACATGACAATTCTTGAAAAGGCATGAAAAAGCTGAAGTGCTCCACAAGAATTGGGGATCACTTTGCATCACTCAGAAAGTCTGAAGCTTCTCTCAAGAAATCTAAAGCTTCTCAAGAAGTCTGAAGCTTCTTAAGAAGTCAGAAGCTTCCTCAAAGAGGATAATCTATGTTTAAGCTTAGATGGAGGAAACTGATAGTTAGATTTTGGCAATCCTAACATGAAGCAAGTGGAATTTTAATAAAGAAAAGAATTTGTAGCAGTACTTTGGTCATACATGAAAATCCTGTCATAGTACGTGAGATTGTGTTTTTGAGCTCAATAAATCTCGATGCCATTGTTATGTACCAAGACCTGTACTAGGTTTCCAGCGAGAACGCCATTGGTTTCCGTTGTTGGCCACATGATCACTGACTCCAGCCGATGGGAGTGATACGCCACCCGCAAGAGGGGCCCCGCCAAGGCAGCGACACTGTACTATTGTTCTCTCAATTCTAACGCTTTTGCATCTCACTTTGACGTCTACATTTTCACCTTGCCAGAGATGCATTCCACGTTATCAGGTTTGCGGTAAGGTATGTTTGGGTGTGAAATGACCCAGTTGTAGGCCCTCGCCCGATTTCAGGGAGAATTGGACATGAGACCATTCTCAAATGCACCATCCGCTGCACAGACTGTGGAGTTCGAGCCTGGAGCTGCTGCTGCCACTCTTTGAGTTCTTCTTGAAGAACCTGGTGGCCCTGGTTGCACCTCATGTAGCCATTTGACAGTCCCGTAATGTGAGGAGCTTGGTCCCTGCCTGCACTGGCGGTGCCTCTTGCACTTGCTACGTCTGGAGCGACCCTCCAAGACCAGCTGAAAAAGTAAAGCAAGGATTACCTAGAATAGTGGTTCTCAACCAGTGAAGTTTCGAAGATCTGCTCTTGGCTGGGCGGAAGCTGGGGGGACCCAGTCCAGCGGGAGGGAGGGGGGAGGAAGGGATCAATTGTAATGTCTAAAAGGCAAATGAAAAAACTAAATGACTGCAAACCAACTTTTAAACAACCCTACTCATTCACGCATTTAAGTTTGGTTTCTTTATCTTTGTGAGACAGCCAGGATCAATAAAAAAGTACGGTTTGATTAACGTCTGAGGCCTGGAACCCTAAGAAGGTCCTCAGGGATCCCAAAGCGGTCTGCGGGACCCCCATTTGAGAACCACGACTCAGAACAATGGTTGTAAGTAGGGGTGTGCGAATACTCAAATATACGAATGCGGAATCAAATAGTAAGTTCTCGACATCTGAATTGCTAGCATTCGGGTCACTCTGAATATTCTGTGTGGTTCGGCGCGAGATGTCGGTCGGCGGTGGTCACAAAGATGACCGACAAAATCCAGGTTTTTCTCGCGTTTGTAGCGCGTAGTGATGTTGGCCAGAACGTGTAGAGAAACAAATTTTGGTTCAACCTGCTCCACTATAAACCAGTGCAGTGGTCGTGGGACCATCAATGGTTCGTGGACTCCTTGTGGATTGGTGGAGACGACGAAAGACCTCGTGCATGGAGAGGGGAAGGGAAAGTCATAGGTCAATTACATTAATGATTTAATGAATGGATAAGAGTGAGGGATAGTGTAAGTAGACTTCTCTCATTGACATACACACAAGAAAACTTGCCTGAAAATTTGAATGTTTCTTTCGGTCTGAAAAAGACAACTTTTATTGCTGGGCTCGACTGGTGAGGCAGGGCTGTGCGGACCCTAGAATGCCTTCACAGACCCCGATTTGAGAACCAATGATCTAGTGCACGGGATAAATAATGAATGCCACAAACCTCGTAATCGTAAGTTTAATCACGACCGTGACGTAGTCAAATAAATTGTTGGGATGCTGGAGTAAACAATGCAGCACCGTGCCTTATTTTCTTCGTCAAGTAAAACCGCCGCTTCAAATCCAAGCGTCGGTGCAAAACATGCTCGGCGCGCTTCACTGGAGATCGGCGACCGTACTGATCCAGTACGAAAGTCACGCTGTGGAAAAACCGTCGTCATTGTTTGTACGCCTGAATCTGGGAACAAACCCAACGCGAAAGCGGACGGAATGGGAAAGGAACGGCAGTAAACAGAGAGTGAACTGAAACCGGGAGGAGGTCATGGAGAGCGTATGCAATTTAATGGTGCACTATCACGTGCGTGCATGAGTTGGTGTGTGGCAAAGAGGATAACGGGAGGACGCTTTCGCCTCCTCCTCGCATGTCGCATTACAAAGCGAGTTCCATAAACCACGGCAGTGCTGGCGGTGGCGCCACTTGTAGGCCAGATGGTCCACCGGTTTCCCTAACGTTTCGCAGGCTGGAGAATGTGCAGGAAATACGAGTGGCGCCAGCTCGGGAGTGTGAAGCGTACCGACTCTCTTCTGCTTCTCTGCAAATCTCCGCGCACTTGACTCTGCACAAGCGAAACGATGCCATATTTGCAAGAGCGTCCTCAAACCAAGGCTGCAGTTCTATTTCGTGCTCGTCTTCTCATTGGGAAATGCAGTCTGCCAGTCTTCAGGTCTCCATTGGAAGCAACATGACTGAGTGGATGAAAAGTCCGATCTGGAAGCATTTTGTAAAGAACTCGCACCAAGAGATGCGATCGCGAAACTTCAAACCCCGTCGAGCACGACGATGCCATTGGCAAACCACCTGAAGAGCAAACATTGATTGTTGTACAGTTTGTTTGTAACAGAAAGTAAAAGCAAGCAAGGACAGCACGTGACTTGCTGCTGTTCATCAAAGTGCTTTGAAGCCCGGAAAGGAGTTGACGGAGCGCCGGAGAACGGAAATAATCACCAGGATTGCCCGGATGCTGGCACTTGACCTTCAACTGCACAACAGTGTTGAAAGCTGAGGATTCAAGGAGCTAATGACATCACATGGAACCACTCTGCAAGATTCCTATCCTCACTACATTTTTCAAAACAATCGTCCCCGAGTTGTGTCGGACACCATGAGAGCTGTGAAGGAGCAAATATGCGCAGACATCGAAGAAGCCGCACAATCAATCTCGTTTACGAGCGACATGTGGACCTCGAGAGTTAAGGAGTGCTACGTCAGCCTCATCTGCCACTGCCCAATTTTTTGCTTTGAGATGAGAGCTGATGCATTTGCAAACCAGCTTGTGACTGAAAGCCACGCTGCCTCCAATATCCTGAAGCATCTGCAGACTATGATGGACTGACTGGGAGCTGCCACTGGAGAGGGTACCCATCTACATTGCGACGGACATTGCGGAAAACTTTTGTGCAGCTCTAAGAAGCTTTCCTTGTATCCCAATGCAGTGTATGGGCCATACATTGCAGCTGGCTATAAAGGATGCCAAGGAAGAGACTGCACGAGTACCTACCATTCTAAAGAAATGCAGCGCAGTGGGGGCTACTACAGACACAGTGCCGAAGCTGCAACAAAAACTGCAGGACTTCCGGCGACAGATGGAGCCCCCCTTTGTTGGAACTCAGTCCAGGACGTGAAAACCAGATGGAACAGTGAAACTCTCCCGTCTTCTACTAGCTTAAAAAAGCCGTGTCTCAAACTTGCCACTTCCGAAGCGATGGTGCCCAATCTGACACCACAAGAGTGAAAAATGGCGAGCTGGACTTGTCAAAGCCCTCGAGCCAATCACTTTGGTGACCAGAGATCCGAGTGTCCAAAAATATGCGACATCTTCATCGGTGATCCCATTCCTTTACGGAACACAGGTGGTCTTGAAAAACTGCGTTGTAGCAGATGATGACACCTAAAAGTTTGCTGAAAAGCCTACCCAACGAGGAAAAAATTCCAAGGACACCTAAGCAAGCTTCTTATAAGTTGTGAATGCGAAAGCATTAATGTAGTTCGTCTCTGGTGTGTTGGTGTGGACGGCACATGTTTCGCTACTGCTGTGGTTGCAGGCCACCGACTAGTATATAGATGCTTCAGATGCCGCCATGTTCCTCGGCGCCGAGAGGAGCAGAAGCGGCCACAGCACCGGCATGGAGTGCGGCGGTGCACCGCACAGACTGCCCTGGCTCGCATGGTGACTGCTGCGGTGCTGGGTGAGGCAGTGGCGGGAGTGCGAAGCTTCGGCACGGCGCGTGCTGAGATCACGTGTCCTCTCATCATCATCATCGCTCTAGCTGCGGGTACCTGTTGACAACGTGAGGTCTCAAAGCGTAACTTTAAGCCTAACGTCACGGCCAGTGCGGACCGCTCGCGCCCTCACGTCAAACAGCTACGCATACCGGTTGACGACGTTAGACCTCGAAGCGTACACGACAGGCCTAATGCTAGGCCTCCTGCGTTGCCCAGGGCGCTGCGAAAAGGGACTTGTTGGACTTGTTTTGAGTGGTACTAAATTGAGCATCTTAAACTGTCACACATCTAGCATGCCTGCTCTAATGTAAAAAACAAGATCACGGAAAAAAAAAATAGAAACAATTGATTATTGTTGAAGCACAGCTTGAAGCTAAGGCACTAAAAGCGTGAGCCAAACAAGGCTATTGTTACGCGTTCCAAAAAAAAAAAAAAAAAGCGTTGCAATGTTAGATGTGTTGATGTCACCACCCAGAGATAAGAGATGCCTACCTTAGCGATGCTGACATGAATCTGGCAATTTCGATTGTGTTATGGCCTTGAATTTAGCCAAAAGTGTTTTTTCATTCTTCAGCACCACAGACAAAGAAAAAGCTCAGCGAACGTGCCATAAGTGAGTGCGAGGCCTAATCAGGTAAGCTTGTACTACCCCAAAACGAGGGCGCCACAGTTTGTTCAAAGCTTCAGCACAGGATTCTTACACCTGCGTCCCCCTCCTGCTGCACCGCCAGCAGTTCGACTGGCTCCTTAGCAACAATGATGCCGTTGCTATGGAGCCACATGATGTGCAGCCAATGGAAATTTAGGTGTCGTTGCTCTCAACCAATGGGAATTTACATGCCATTTTCTGCTGCTACAGACGGAATTCAGGAGCTGTTTTTCGCTGCTATAGACCACACCGGCTCACTCCATCGCTCCATAGAACAGTTAATGCTTTCGCATTAAAAGAGTATGCTTTTGCAACTGCACGTAATTCAAGGTTTAAGAGCATCTTTTGCGCTAAAGCCTTTCAAGAAATGAGGCTTGGTGCTTGCGAGAACTGAGCTGCAAGGCTCTCCACCAAAAGTGTCGAGTGACTGTGCCAATGCTTCAACATCTACAGCCCACAAGGAATGCTCTGGCAGTATCTGGGAAAACATGGAAAGGCTGGCGACAGCATCTGTAAGAAAGCACTCCTGTAAAAGGTGTAACATGGAGGAGTTTCATTGGTACCTTTGAGAGCCCACCTGCGGTGAAGAACAAGATCCTCTAACATTCTGGAAAGAAGCGGCCAAGCGCAACTTCCCCGGGCTGTGCAAGCTGGCCTTTTATTTATTTACCATTGAGTTGAACATGCCCACCAATAGCTAAACACTTTAATGGTGGTACACCATAATACATTAAAAATGAAACAAGCGATGCTGAACACTGCAATACTGAAAGTGCAAAGACAACATTGAAATGCAGATGTTCTATGTCATTTCTGCTACTACTACGTTTTTAAAGTCAGCTAAGACTTGTAAAGACATTTTTTGCAGGTGATGTAAGATCGTTGTGCAAGTGCACCATTCTTGTGAGAGGCAGTGGCGGTCCTAAGGGGTGTGCGAAGGGGGCGACCCCCCCCCAAATCGATCGCTTTTTATAATTTTTTTATTTTACAGCCAAGCAAAAAGAGAGCACAGTCGGTCTTGATTGGAGGATCTGTGAGCTCGGACGATGTCTTCACATAGGGACGTAGGGAAGACCCTTTATAAAGAGCAGACTCACTGGAGCGTGTGTGATCTCTGAAATCTAATTTCGCCAAAATGAATATGGTGTAAATACCGTATTTTCCGGACTATAAGTCGCACCCTTGTATAAGTCGCACATCCGTATATTGAGCTGTTTTCGTGGAAAAGTTGGTATATAAGTCGCACCTTTGTATAAGTCGCACCTCTTTGCACGGTTCACGCGATGAGTTCTTTAGTTTACGCGCATTGGTATCGCGAAATCGGAGTTTCGCACAATCGCTAGATCGAACGTACCGTCTGCCGCGCATTTGGACTCGCGAGAAATGCCCATAGCATGGTGCTGTCTGGCGGGGGCAATCGAGTGTTTCGCAGCAAAAGGACGTAAAATGCGCAAAATGAGAGGGTAGTCGACTTTATTCGAGCGAACGCATGCCGAGCGAATGAAAGTTTAAGGAGCTAGACACTCGCGAACCAACCTTTGGAGCATTAGGCCTAGCCTAGGCCAAGTCCCGGAGACGACGCGAGCATCGATGCGCGGGCAGAAAAATAAACCTTGACATACTTTTTTTTGTACCTCTAAAAGATCGGCTAGCTACAATCCTTCGTTTTACATGTAGCAACACGGCTGGAGCATGGCACAAAAAACCTGCTCATCAAACGGAAACTGAGAAAGACGCGAGAAAATATCCTGCAGCCGCTTCGGGAAGCATTCCGAGTCAAAATAGTGCGGCGACAGCAGTGCCTCCTGGAGGGGGAAACACCACCTATGGCTACGTAGTTATGGTGCTCTACAAAAGATGGCGCGCGGAGTATAAAAAAAAAAAAAATAGCGTCGCAACTTGGAAAAAAAAAATCTTATATAAGTCGCATTGTTGTATAAGTCGCACCAAGAAAAATGTTTGAAAAAAAGTGCGACTTATACACCGGAAAATACGGTAGACCCTTGGCCGTTAGCTGCCAACTGTAGTACTTAAATTTTTCGCTAGTTCTGTACACAGTACCTAGATGGTGCCACTGTTACACCATTGCGCCCGTGTTTTTAGGGCTGTGTGTGATGTCTCCTTTTTGTTATTTAAAAGCAATGTTTAAAAGTGTGATGTCTCTTTTTTGTTATTTAAGCAGCAATTTCGCCCCCCCCTAATACCGATGTCTGGGACCGCCACTGGTGAGAGGCGAGGGGTTCGAATCGTCCGGGAACACAAAAAAGTTAATTATATTTCTAGATGGTACACAAATGTTTATGTCTGTTAGCAAGCCTGGGCAAGCTATTCCACCGTTCAGTAGTTTCTGCAAGACTTGCAAATTCCTAATATCTTCTCTTTGCAAGTGGGATCTTGTGCAAATTACGAAGCAACCAGTTATAATCATAATAATATTTTTACCGAGGTATCGGTCGTAAACCAAACAAATGACATGTCTCTGCACTCCTTTAATTCTCTCTAATCGAGACAGTGTCTATGAATTCCACGCAGTTGATTCAAATTCTTATCTCGAGCAGACAAAACAGTTGCATAGTAATATTTCGGTTTTCATGGTTTTAAAGTTCCTTGTAATTCTGGACACCTTGACAAGCATCTTCAATGATGAAGCAACAGCAGCATTCACCTGTGCTTCCATTCGAAGGGTGGAATCCCATAACATACAGAGATGTAGAATTTCAGACTTCTGTTCTATTTCATACGTGTTCAGCATGTAAGAATTGAGACAGCATCTGCAAGTACTTGGGCCATCCTGGCAACAAGTGAGCCGAATGAGAAGCTGTTTTCCATAGCTGGTAACATTGTGACCTTGTGGCGAGAGAAGTCGACACTAGATCATGGCAGCAGCTGCTTCGCTTGCACGAAGATATGTAAACACTTGAGCTCACTTTGAATAAAATCAATACTTAAAGTTCGACTTGATATATTCAACTTTTTTTTCTTTGATTCGATTCAGTATTTGATTTGCGAAAGACTATTTAATATTTGCACACCCCTAGTTCTAAGCAATTCTGATCTCGAGGACCTTTCAATCTCAGTAAACACCTGCCTCCCTGAATCAATAGCCAAGGTAAAGCAGTTCAGAAGCCTGGAGACCTTGTAAACAGGAAAGTGCATACTAAGAAGTGCTTGGGACATAGTGTCGAGAACGGTTATAACGAAGTCAGTGGCAATTGGAAATCACTTCGTTATATTCGCTATTTTGTTATAACCGACTTCGGTTAACGAAGTGCAAAAGGGAAAGGGAAATTGTGATTGCTTCGCTGTAGCCGCTATTTCGTTATAACCGACTTCGTTATAACCGGTCTCGACAGTAGCTATGCATCATGGAATGGCTCAGATCTTCTCATATGGTCTTCAAACTTGGAAAATGCTTTTGGGGACAGGAATATCTGAGTAAATTGGTACCTCTGAGAACCCCTAAGGGTGCTGTAGGGAACCAAGTTTAAAAACCCAAACCCTAAAAAAAGTGAATTTTTTTTTTTAATTTTTGTTGCAGTTTTTGAGGCAATGATGCTGGCTTTGAGCATCTTTCTGTCATTTTTCATCTGATTCAAGCTGAAATCCTTACACATGCTATTAATTTGGGTGCTAAGTTCAGAATGTTTGCATGTTTGCTTGTTATTTTTCTATCTATTATGGTTTTCAACAATATCTCTACTTTGTCACAAACAGTTCTGCTCAACCGTTGAACAATACCCCCTTAGATACTGCACCACAAAGTATGCCTGCATCTTCTGCAGACAGTAGATAGTGTAACCAAACTATTCTTACATCTTAGGCTAATTCTAAAAATAGTAGTTACATGTTGAAATTCTTTCAAGGACAATTTGAGATAAGTCATTAAAGTTATTGCCAATTAGAAGCAGTTAACATTTTTTAGAAATCTAACTGGTGTTTCCCTTCATGATTTATGAGAAGTTCTTATATCCAAAGACACCGTGGGAAAAACTTTGTGTTGTGATGAAAAATGGGATCCTGACAAACCAGGAAATGCTTGTCAGAGCTTGCTTGGTGACAGCCTGAACTTGTGACTTTGATTCAACGCAACTAAATAAATATGCACTTTCTGAAAATACCATTAGTTCAGTCGTAATTTTACCTAAAATGCCCAACCTCGGCATACTATAATGATTAAATTTGTTGTTTGAAAGAAGAGATGTTTGACCACAGCAGGCAATTTAATACAGTTATGTACACCACAAGCTCTTACCTCGTTTTTACCAGAATAACAGTTTCCAAGAGCCATCAAAGCCTACAGGTATCCAGGGGCTTGTTTTATGGTAAGTAATTGTTTTCTTCCAATAGTAGCTGTTGAATAGGTTTTTTTTTTTTTTTAATTTCTTGTATACATATTTTTTAAACAAATTGCAACTTATCTGACAAATAGAGGCCCCAATACTCTACCATTTTTACTGCGGTACAGCTTTTACTGTCTAGAGAAAAATATACTTTTAATTTACATGTACAGAATGAACTACCTTTTTTTTTCCGAGATGCGTGTGTGTGATTTCTTTTGGGAGAAGCACCTTTTTTTTTGTTTGCTGTTCTGATGCGAGAGAGCGACACCCGCAGTACTACTGTCGCTGCAAGGGTTGTTTTGCTGCAGTGCACCTGTGACGGGGAGGGGGAGGAGTGCGCTTGAGATTTGAAGCAGTCTGCCTAAAACAAACCCTAGAACCATTTGAAACTGTCATAAACCTTTAAAATATTTTGCTTGACTCCAGTGTCAGATTGAATATAGCTATATTTGAATTGATATAAAAGCTTTCAATATTGGCACATTTATTTAGCTGCATTTAGCTTCACGGAAATTTCTGAATTTTATTTTATTTACACATACTGCTAACCTCCTTTTGGAGGTTGTGGCAGGAGGGGTTAAAAGAGTTACTTGCACAAGTTATACAAAGAACAACAGAAAGACACATTCTCAGTAGAAATATATGCAGAAATGCAAGAATAATCCTTTTCACAAACAACTTTTCAAAGCATTAAAAACAAATTGGCTGATGTCAAATTGACATGTGAAGTCTCTTTCATTCCTCAGTGATATGTGGTAAAAACAAAAATATAAAAATGTTACTTCGACACAGAAAGGGAACGAGAGCCCTATTGTGAAGATTTCTCGTGGTACGAACAAGTCGAGCAATTAAATACTTTTTAGTGTTAATGTTAAAGACACCGTTTTAACACGCAGTATAAAAATTTTAGTCGCTCTACGGCGCCTAATCGATAAAAAATCAATTTGAGCGATTCCGTAAAGTGGGGCAACAGATTCGGTGTCTTTTGTATTGGTTGTATATAAAGCGCAGTGCAAATCTTTGCACTTTCTTTAATTTGTCAACCTCAGTAGCTGTGTGCAGCTCTCAAACTTGGGAAGCATATTCTAGGACAGGTTTTACCAGAGTTTTGTATGCAGTGTGCAGTGAGCTTTATATCAGAAAAACTGTGCTTCAAATTACGCTTCAAGTACCAATGTTTGTCTTAAGCTTTGTAAACGACATGACAAGCTGTTAAGTAATCTTGAAGCCAGGAAGTAATCTTTAAATTCTTTAGGATATGTGCAAGTGTTAATGGTACTTTAGGTTGAGAAACCCGGTCAAATGCTTTCGAGTAATCAATGAATATAATATCAACTTGTCCTTGTCGGTCTATATTATGCGTCGTATCAACCAGCAATATTATGCGTCGTTTCAACCAGCCGCATTGTTGTTGAAAGGCTGCGACAAAAAAACCATGTTGGCCATGGCAGAAGAAATTTGTGTTCGAGAGTCTTAGCGCATGACAGTAGCAACGATATAAGCCTATAGTTGTTCAGTGATAACGCATCCCCCGATTTGTAAACAGGGGTGACGTTCGCAGCTTTCCACTGATCGGGAACAGCTGCATCTGATAAAAATTGTGCAAATAAAACAAAAAAAAAACCTCGAAAATGATTTGGCATACTATTTTTAAAATGCTTTAGGAATGTTATCAGTGCCCCAAGACTTTTTGTTATCGAGGTTAAGCAAACAAGATAAAATGTTTTGTTGGATACTTTAATGTCAGGAATGCAGTGATCAGTGAACAGCGGAGCGGCCAGACAAGCATCACTATCTTTAGTGAAAAAGGCACCAGAATAGTGCCAACTGCAACGAGGATTGAAAATAAAAATTTAGGGTTGGTTTGCATGAAGGGACCCTTTTCTCATAAGACCTGGAGATCTTTTAAGAAGATTATTCGAGAAAATTAATTTCATTGCATCCACAGAAATACAATGTCCAGGATTATATTGCTCTGACCCTTTCTCAATCTCTTTCAACACAGGAAGTCTGGCCAGCAACTTTACCAGCAGGCAAAGCTCAGGACAGAAGCCGACTCGACGAGGTAAATGGTCGATAGATTAAGCTGCAAATACGTTTGCTCTTCAGCCCTGGCATCCTGGTCTGCATGAAGCTTGAAGCCAAGAACTGTGCGAGTGTAATGTTTGGGTGTGCATCCGGTGTTGTGGGAGCATGCTAGTACCGTACACGCTTCAGTACTTGTCACTGAGCGTGTCCAGTTGCTGGGGCTCGGCTATTCTTGGTGGTTGTTGTGCTAGCAGATACCGTCACTGCGGATTTGTAGAGCATTTGCGAGAATTCGTGCTGCCCCAATTTTGCTTTCTTTTTTCATCTTAGGAGTTCGGAGAGCAGTTTCGAGCTGTTCCTCACACTTATGGCAAGGAGCTTGCTCAAATACTCGTCCTCTGGCGCTACGAACCTGTGGAGACAACTGCGTGGAAGGTGAGCACAGTTGGACCAAACAAGGTAGAACTCAAGATTGGTTTGTCTCTTAGAATGGCCTATCTCAGAGTGTATTTTCTTGTAATAAACATGGTGCACATTACGTTGATAGCGTCTTTAGGTGTTTAAGTTCAATTTAGAATGCCTTTAGAGAGTATTGCAATGAAATGAGGAGCACCACATGGCACAAGCTTGGCATATTGTATTTTTAGAACTGATGAACGAAGCTGCTTTTAAGCTGTTTTCGCTTTTCCCTGCCAAATATGGTTTTGATTGCTCTAGCACACAGTAGATGCCATCAAATGTTTTCTCTTTTTAAGAGCAAAGATTTATGATATGAAATGCTAGCAGGTATCCTTGAAACACTTAAGTTTTTCACATCAATAACTATGCATGTCACATAACATGGCCACATACTTGCATACTGTCCACACTTGTGTGCTAAGGTGCACACCTCTTGTTGAATCTCAAATGTTGAACCAATGTTAATAGTGAAATGATCACACTTGTATTTTATTGTGGGCTCTACTTTTCACTGGAGATCAGCCAAGTAAAGGGGGGGCGTAACCTCTGTGTTGGTGCTCTTTAAGCCACAGTTGATTCTTTGGTGCAACGAAAGCCATTGCCATGTTGGTCTGTAGGACACCAACTTACTCTGGATTGTCACTTTAAATGTCTGACTTTATTTTTCTGTTTCAGAATCTACAGCAAGTTCCACACCAAGAAGATGCAGGAGCTCACGGAGATGGGCCTGCAGAACTGCTCGCTGCTCTTCCTGGTGCTTGCCTTGTCCGTCGAATTGGAAGAAGTGGTCAGTCCCTGCACATCCCAGCCTTCCATCCAGGGCAGCATTTTACAGCCTAACGAGTCATTTCCAAGTAGTGAGCCATTGAAAGAGCTCACAAAATGTGGCTTGCGCCAGGGAAAAGTTTTTAAAAATTAGTATTCACAGCATTGAAATGAAATTTTTACAGTGCATGGTGCTTAATCTTTTTATAAATCTGGTGTTAGATTTGATATAGCTTGTTTTTTTAGCTTCTCAGTGCAATATAGATGCAGAAAAGAATATTTTCTTCTGCACACATGAGACATGGCAACACACTTTAAAAAAAATTACGGGAGGACACTTAAGACTGCTTACGTGTAGGAAGGCGAAAACATTATAGTCCCACGGGAGAAATGTTTTCGTGTAATGTTTCTATACGTATTAAAGTTTAGGACGACGTATAGGGAAACGTCGAGGACGAAGTCCTAGAGATTGACGCTAAGTACGGCCCGCACTCATAAATATTGACGAGCTCAACAAGCTATGCTCGATCAGCATTCTGCAGGCGCCGGCAGGCATGTTTGTTATTGTTTGAAACCAATGTGGGAGAAGCAATTCCAGAATATATTTGGAACAATAATGACTATCTTGATTAGATGCCTCTCAAACATGAAAAAATAGTTGATTAAAATACTATTACGGCACGCAGATGCAAATTTATGACCAACCTTTCACACCTCGATCATATCTCCAGCCAATGAGAAATGTAAGCATTTTGTAAGCACAGTGCAGGGCTTAGCAGTCTGAGACCTCCATATTCAGCGCCTAAATTGCGTTTAGCAACATAAATACTATTAAAAAAACAAAAAAAAATTTTTCATGGTAAAATTTGTTTTAATGTTTATAGCTTTAGAAAATTTTTTTTTTCATTGCAGTGTTTAATTGTGCGAATTTGCCACAGGGTTATATATCTCGTTCGGTTCAGTGACGAGAATGTGAAAACTTGTTCTTGCTTGTGCATGTACACATATTGGGATCACAAGACACATATGCAGGCTTATCAATGCAGTTTCGCCGGCCCGACCGTGCAAATATGTAAGTGCGACTTATACACAGGTGCAACTTGTATACCATCTTTTTTGTGAACATGCTCGTTGATTAGGGGTGTGTAGCTTATTAGCCCCGAGAGCGAGCACAAGCGTCGCTGCGGTCGCCGCGCCCTGATTGGGTGAGGTGTTCTGTGACGTCAGGAGGAGGACTCCGCTCCGCGATCTCGCATTGGCTCGCTTCCCAGCACCGGTTTCCTGGTTTGGCGTTGTGTGCCGCAAGCTCTTCGAGGAGCTGGGCCTCGTTTACCCGGTGTACAAGACGTTGAGTCAGGCCGATATAGACGTGCTTCCGTACATTTTATGAGCCTGCTTGTCCCTTTTGCCTTTAAAATTGGGTTGCAAATCCCGAAAGCTATCGGCGGAGGCGATTCCGCCGATAAACCTTCCCGTCCCCACCCGACAGAAGGCAATTTTTCGAGGGTTCGGTGAAGCGGTGCCGCAAGTGTTTCAGATGCTGGAATTCTGTTCCTTGCATGTTCATGATTTAGGACGATATTACATCCCGCTTTCAAGGCATTTGGAGTGGCATTTATATCATGGGCCTTTGCATGGTCGATAAATTAGCTCGCGACCCCGACTCTGCGCTGCCACTCTGCACGCGCTGGTTCGCAGATGTTTTAAAGGCCCTGTGTTTGATGATCTTTGAAGTGCTCGTGCAACAGGGTTGTCTTACATAAATCTAGCTTCTTTGTGAAATAATTATATAGTTTATACACTTATGCAGGCATATTTCTTAGAAGATGCATAATTACTGGAAATTAGTTTGTATGGTAGCAGCAAAAATGGCCGAATTGCCCCCAGTTGCCTGTGTGATATGTACTGTCAAACCCACTTATAACGATCCCACATATAACGACCTATCGGTTATAACGACCAGCTTTCAGAAAATATACAAGTTCAAGGCCTTACCCATTAAAATTGGTCCAGATAAAACGACCGTGCTTCAAAGCATCATACTGTTACAACGAACACAAAGTCCGCTTCTGGAAGAAAAAAAAAAATCTTGCGCGCAAAAAGAAAAAAAAAGTAAAAAAAGCTAGATTTCGGAAGGGAAAAAAAAAACAAAAAACGTGGCGCGCGAAAAAGAAAGAGAAAAAAAAAGTAAAAGAGCTACATTTTGGGCGCGGCGCTTCGGGAGACGCTCAAGGTCATTTCCACAGCCGCGCAGCAAGGGAGGAAACAAAACTACAAAAGTAAAAACGCTCTCCCGGGTCGCGTAGTCTGCCGATTGTGCGTACGCGGGAAGGAGAAGAAAAGGCAAAGGAGGAAGTCAACCACGCTGTGCTGTGTTCGTTCGTTCTATGTTTGCAAACTCTGTATTCAACTCAAGAAAAACTCAATGCTCGGTGTAAGGTGGCTAGCCCCATCACCATCGTGACCGTTTGTTTACTTTCGCCATTTTGCTATCGGTATGGTGCCTGGAACGCGTCTCCGACTGGTGTGTTTACCGCGGCCAAAAAAGTGGTCCCTCGATTTCCGCCTGATGACGTCATAAAAGTGTCATGCTGTCGCCGGTCGCGATCCTGGCGGCGTCCTAACAGTTGTGGTGCGTGTCGGCAGACGCCTGTTCTGCTGCAGGTCGCTCTCCACTGTGACAGTCCACGGAAGCTACAGCAGCCAGGAAGTTGGGACGCCTGGGACGTGGTGACGACAGGCGACACTCGCGTTCGCTCGTGCTTTTCGCCAGCATTTCTGCGACCACCCGCCAGGATCGCGACAGTCAACAGCATGACACTCCGGCTTGTGTGACGTCATTTGTTGCCACTTGGGGACCACTTTTGATGTATGGGCGGGATAGGATGCTAAACACACCAGTCGGGAGACGCGATCCAGGCACCATACTATCGGTAACACGCACATTCTCCTCGCGTTGAAGTGAACCGTCTGCGGACTCGTGTCTGTCGGTTTAAAGTGAAAAAAAAAAAAAAGAAAGAAGAAACACTATGAGGCTTTATTTAAACGAAAGGGCATCACGCTGGCGGAAAAAGATACCCGACGAGCTCGCAAAGTGTTGTTTGAAAGACAACCCTGCCAGAGGCGACGGCCGCGGACTCGTACATGCGCAGGAAGCGCGGCACTTAAAACGCTTTAGACCTAAGCAAGTATTAATTACCTCTGTGGACAGCGAAGAACCATCGTCCAACTAGTGCACAGCATTTTTCTTTTTTTTTGTGTTGGCGTGCGTTTCATAAAATTTGTTCTATGAGGTATGTGGTCAATCTTCATTGTTTTACTCGTGTGGTAGAATCGGCAGTAATTTACTTTTTGATTTTCTGAAAGCTAAATCTGCCTGCGCGTTAGAATTAGGGGCGCGTTAGAATCTTGCAAACAGTTACTTTAAATAAAGAGCTGGCAGAGTCAAACTACATATACCAGCTTCATCATCCTTATTTATAATGTTTTAAAGGTAAGTCCAGATATAACAAACTACTGATAAAACGACCACTTTTCGCGGAACTATCGCGTTCGTTATAAGTGGGTTTGACTGTATTGAACTGCCCAAAATATGAACAGCAATAGTACCGTAATTTGTAATCTTTATACTTTTTCCTGACATTCTTTATTCCAGCTTTTGGTATTCGGAAAATACACCGTTTAGTTTGAATTGTCATTTATTTCCAATTAAAAGAGACACTGCTGCAGGTACCCAAAAGCTTCCTTAGCCTCCAGACTACCTACAGCTGGACACTCTGACAACAGAGGAAAATAGGAGTAAAAGCATGCATTCGAACGGCTGTCCAGTAATAGATGCAGCACTAGTAGCAGAAAATGTGGAACCTGCGAAGGGTGACAGTCTGCGTGAGAAAAGCTTGTGGTATTTAGCTTCAGGACAATTTGATTTAGGTAAACTTTCAATTTTAGGGCTTAAGGGACTAATAGCAAGCTAGACACCTTCGCTTACGTTTGTTATACATTACTTGAGGGTTGATATAAGCAAGTCCACAGATACCACCCGCGTAGTCCATTGAAATACAGTCTAAGCTCAGTTATAACAGACCTGGTTACAACAGACATTTGGATATAACATACCGATTTGTGAAGTTCGGTTGGTTTTCCTCTACATACCATTGACTCAACTTCATATCTGCATACAACATACTCTTTTACAACAGACCGAAATCTTGGTCAAAATCAAGGTCTGTTATAACGAACTTAGACTGTACTATCTGAATCCAGCAAAGGTCAAATGCGAGCAATGTATATAATAAATGTTCCTTGTTTTTTTTACTTTGCCCCTGCACTTGGGCTGTCTTACTTGTGATTCTCTCCCCATGGCCCAGACTGTATTTAGCATGTTGCTCGAGCAGCATGCAGCTTTTCTGCTTCGGCGATCTTGTTTAAAAACAGAGATACAAAATAAAAGTATACATAACCTGCCAATTCATTAAGACCATCAGCAGCATTTATTGTGTGAGATGTAAATCTATAGTGATGCTCCTGCAATTGTGGCCATATTTCTTTATTTTCATATACCAGCTGTGAATCATGCGTTGCCTGCCCTGTCAACCATGCTTAAAATGTTGGTTGAAGTTTCGCCTGCAGCTACAGGCCATACCTCAATAAAGCCACATATAAAAATTTACACTTCCTACGAAAAACACGACCAAAAAAATTAAATAGAAACCAGCGCGCCGACAGCTAGCGTCGTCACAGCCTCCACAGGGCGAGCGGGGCGAGTCGGAGAAAATTCTCTCCTTGCCGTGACGTCACCCCGGTTCACCGTAAGGGGCGCCACGTGAACTTCTCGGGCTAATAGATAAGAAAATAGGATAATTTCTTTCAGCTCGAGTAAATAGGACCATGACTTAATTGCTCTGTACGAGTGCCTTTTACACCTCTGTTTACCACTCTGAGCCACCCCAATGCATTTGGTATTTCTAATTCATGCTTTTAACAAAGCCTGAGTGCTACAAAAATGAGCTACGATTCCTTCTTGTTTGTGTGTGTGCGTGCGCAGGTAAAGAAAGAGTTGACCCTGTTCGAGATGCTGGCCGCCGGCACCTCCCCCTCGAAGCTGTCGGTTGTCATGAGGGGCATGTTTGCATCTCTGCTGGCGCTTCAGGCAAACGGAATCGACCTGGCACCGAGCGGCCAACAGGTGGCGCGCTGGTTCTTTGCACACTGCCTGTGAGTACAGTCGACGTGGCACCTCTGTCTCTGCGTGCGGAGGAGCAAATGGGCTGTATGAAATACTTCTAACTAGCAACTTGCTTTGTCGGCCTGGATTTGCATGCGTCGCCCTGGACTCTCATAGTTATGTATTTGGGGGCTAGGTAGTTTACAATTGGGAGCGTGCAACACCAAAAGTGGGTGCGCCGCACTTCGCCTTGGCAGCGACACCGACGAAGTGTGAAGCGCTGCCCGCTCCGACCTTTTCTAATGCGCATGCATCGTCTTGGTGACGTCTGCGCCTTTCTGCGGCCGCATTGCTCGACTTCGCTCTGCAGTAAAGGTTTGGCACCTTAAGATTCGAAAACACATATACATGTCCAGCATTGCTCCGTGTGTGTTCGCGCGTCATTTCACCTGCGTGAGTTGTTTGAAGCTGGGGTTCAATTGTGTCCCCCTCTGTTGTAGCGGAAATGACGGCAACACTTGTCCATGTTTTTCTCTCATCTGTGCCATAATATGCCACTACAAAACACTTGTGTGTGTGACGGTCCAAAAATCACTACTGGACAACATTCACCAGTGCCATTCGATCGATAAAATGTACATTAAAAGTATTTTTTGCGACCCTTTTTATCAGATTGCTCTTCGCTTGCTGGCCGATCGAGTAGACATACTGAGAATGAGATGATCGCGGCTGTTTTTGCCTGCGCATAGAGGGGATATGTGTTCTCAATTTCCAGCCCTTGCGTACAAAAAGTTAACAAAGTTAACATTGACTGTGGCCCTGAACGTTCTGTATAGCACTGCACTCAGGTAAGCTGACATTGATTAGAAACTGAGGTTGGCTGCTACGCACAGTGTCAATTCAAAATGCTTCTGCTATGAGCCGCATTGTGGCACCGCTGTATTGTCGCATGCTTCCAATAGGCGGGTCAACACTGCCTTCAGTAGCATTTTTGATAGAGGAATCCCTGATAAGGTCGACTGATCAGAAGAGTCCACGCAGGTTTGTCCTAAAAAGGTTTCGCCGTACAGTTAAACCTAGACAAAATGAAGTTGTATAAAGAGGTAGAAGTCTTAGTTCTCGCATCAACTTGGTTGTGCCATGGCTTGTGTAACGAAGTAGTGAAATTACCTTCCAAGTAGTCTGAACCTGGCATTGCAAATAAGCTTGGTATTTGTAAGCCCAGTGTCTCTTAAACCTCTAAAATAACAGAGGAGGAAAAAAAAAAAAAAAACGTGGCAGCCAGTAGTTTTGGTCCCTGGGATCTCAGAAGAAAAAAAGGGCACATTGTGATGCTTTATTGCATTTCTAAGGTAAGGGGGGGGGAGGGGGGGGGGGGGAGGGGGAGAGAGAGAGAGAGAGAGAGAATAAACTTTATTTCTACACGCCTGGTTCAACGCTCGTATGGTCAGGGGAAAGGGCGTGTCCCGATGCTTAGAGGTTTTTTTTTCAATAGGAAATAAGTCAACACATGATAGTAGTATTAGGGTTTCTAGGACGTTGGTGGTTGTGCATAGGTTGAGTTTGCACCATAAAAAGACTACCTATTTCAAAATTGACTTGAATGCCCTTTTAAGGTCTGCAGATGACAGTGAGCTCAGAAGCTTGCTGCCCTGTGTCTTTGTCAGGGAGAAAGCTGGGAAGAGCTCCGACAGCAGTTTCCTCCAGCAGAAGGCAGCCCTGCTGCCCCTGTTCTTGGAGGGAGTGGCAGACGTCTTTGATGCAAGTCCAGACCTCGGAAAGTCGGAACACGTCCTCTTGGGTGAGGGTCCCCGACTCCTCACCCTGATTTTCAAAAGCTGCCATGTGTGAGACCCATTTGCCATGTCGTTGCCTTGGACTAGCAGGGTTGTGGCCAGACTTGGTTCTATACAAGCAGGACTTTGCCACTTTGCCGCAAGGACACCATATCTGCCTCTATTCTCAAGGGTTTCCTAGACCAATATAGGCTGCAACGATTGGCTGCACTCGTGTCCAATTGAAAAATAGTGGTGCAGTGAGAAAATGAATTCAGCAAATCATCTACCATGTTTTCTAGACTACTATTCACTGGTGTTTGTTTGCCAACAAGCTCACTACTGACCATTATTGGCAGATTCTTGCTCACTTCCAGTTTTCTTCTTCCTTATTTTTGTTTTGCATCCTTTTGTTTCCTGCCTTCATAAACATATTAAAATTATTGGTTTCCCAAAGAAAATAATCTGGCACGATCGCTGCGCATTGTGGAAGAACAAACAAACACATTACTGGAAGTTTACTGGGGCACGAAATACTGTGACGCCCTCGTGTTATCAGCTACCTCCGAACACTGAATAGTCTGCGCCTGGCATGTGATCCGGAAAATAAATTTCAGCTGAAAAGAAAAAGTTTTTTTGGGGGTAATTTGCACTTGGTACAGAGTCCGCACCCAGTACATGGTTCGCACCTGGTGCATAGTCTGCATATACAACAATTTCCTTACACAGCTTCCTTTGAAAAATGCCTTCTCTATTACCACAAAAAAAGCTTAGTATATCTCGAAGAAATAAGAAGTTCATGTATAGTCTGCATTGTGTGAACTTTCAACCTCGAAACAGTTTTTTCGCAGAATGAATGCACTTTTTTTTTCCGAAAAATCGATGCAAAGTTGAGGGGGAGGGGGGGCAAGCGTTTATTATGCGAAGTAAAAATTTTTGCGTCCGTATTTACTCGCATAATGAACGGACCTTTTATCCCGAAAAATTGACGTAACTTCTTATCTCTTTGCGCGCGGCGCGCAAACCCAAAACCAAACTGCAATGCGCAAAAAAAAAAAAAAAATTCTCCTTTTAATGTGTTTTTTTTGCGTTTGTGTTTTTGTTTTTTTCCCACCTTTGCAAGTTGTTTTGTTTGCCCACGCTGCCCATGCATTCGCGACCTCGCTGCACTAGGATAGAAAAGTGCGTTCATTTCGAGGGCTTCTCGCTTCTCTTTCCAAAGTGCGAGGAGGAGGAGAGGGCAGGATGTTTTCATCATGTGCGCTTTGCTTAGGCAAGGGCTTCTCCGATCTTCTTTCTTATCTCCTTGCGCGTGGCGCGCAATCCCGAAACCAAACTGCGCTGTGCAAAAAGAAAAAAAAAAGCTCCTTTTTATGTTTTTCTTTTCTCTTAATTCTGTAGATTGTTTTTTTATTTCTTGTTTTGTTTTTGCCGCCTTTCGCAAGCTGTTTTGTTTCGCTTTGCTGAGGCGAGGGCTTCTCCGCTTCGCTTGCTTATCTCCTTGCGTGCAACCCAAAATCAAACTGCGCTGTGCAAAAAAAAAAAAAAAAGCTTTTTTTTTGTCAAAATTCCGAGACTGGGGGAGAAAAAGGACAACACAACACAAAGTCTCATGTTTTTTTCTTGCTTCTGTTGGATCTTTTCTTTTTATTTTTTAACGCCTTTTGCAAGGCGTTTTGTTGGCTCACGCTGCCCACACATTCGCAACCTCGCTGCACCAGGATAGAAAAGTGCGTTCATTTCGCGCGTGTGGGGGGAGGGGGTCAAAATTTTGACCTCCGAGTTAAGGGTGCGTTTAATACGCGAGTGAAAAAAAAGTCGAAAGTTTGAGAGCCGACTTGAGGGGTGCGTTCATTACGCAAGTGCGTTCATTGTGGGAGTAAATACGGTATGGTCCGTGGACTACAGACCGGAAAATACAGTAGCGATTTCTAGCTCATATCATACTACATTTGTGCTGGGTGGTTCGACCAGTTGAGTTGTTGTTTCCAGTGCTATTATTTTTTTAGGAGTTGAGAAATGTACATGTGGGGTTGAGTAGACTGTATTCATTAGGGCACTGCTGGAGATTCCAAGAGTACATTATACTTAGGGTTCGGATTTTTCGGTTTTTATTTTTTCGAAATTCGGCGTACTTTTTTCGGTGTTTATATTAAAATTTAATTTTCGGTTTTTATCGGTGTATATTTATGCCCACAAAAGTTTATCGGCTTTTTTCGGTGAATATAAAATAAACACCAACGGACACCGGATCAGATTATCCTTGTAGCTCTGATATTTGTGATTACTCAAAGAATAACGGCACAGATACACTGAAGTACAAAAAAGTCAGATATGGAACTTCACCTTCTGTATATCAGGATTACGTGATCTTATTATAGTACACACACACATGTACTTTCCCAGGTTCTCCTCGTTGGTCCGCACTTTTTCTTTCCTGTTAATATGAGACTAAGCTTCGAGGATGTCCTCTCAGCGCTAACACTGGACACTGGCAGGCTGTGAAGGTGAAGCGCTGCATGAGCCAAAATCAGCCAATCAACCAATTGTGACCGCCAAAAGAGACACGGTGCGACGTTTTGAAGCACAACACAACATGCAGAGCTTGCATCAAGTCAGTCTTCCGAGTTTGAAAACACGCTCGTACATGGCGAAGTCATGGGGCATTTCGGACTTCGCGTTTCGATCGATGACGCGCACATTAAATCAACGAAGTGTCCGACGTAACCCAAGTTACGTCCAAATCTCCGCCTTCCCTAGGTTCACGGGGGAGAGAGAGAAGGCGGGGGGGGGAGGGTTAGGTATACGCGTTTCCAGTGCTTTGTCCGGACGTAACGCTAGCCACAGCGTTAAATCAAAACGTCGTGATGGCACCCGTGTATCCCATACATTCGGACACGTTTCGATAGACACCGTCGTTCCGATTTTTCGCCACGGCTCTTGCGGTATGACTAGAAGGTCAAAGTGACCTTTTCGGGTTAAAACTGAATTTTATAAAATGAATTCGACGTACTTTTACCTGTTTTTATCGGTTTTAATCGAAAATGTTGAACGTAAAAACTGACCTTTTTCGGTTAAAACCGAGTTTCCGAAAATGAATTCGGCGTAATTTTATCGGTTTTTATCGGTTTAAACCGAAAAATCCGAACCCTAATTATACTGTTTGATAGATTTTGTTGGGGACAGAAGCATGCTCATTGGTTGGTGGTGTGCCACCGTCAGCCACAACGTGCCGCTATCTGTTGTTTCAGGCAGCAAGGAGGTGGGCGATGACTCGGGATATTACGGTGGTGTGACAGAAAGCCCTCATTCAGAGCAGTTGAGTAGGGTTGTGCGAATATTTGAAACTTTCAAATATCGAAGCGAATAATGCCATATTCAATTCGAAGTTCGAATCAAATAGGGCTTTTCGACAACTCCTAATGTTTTGAAGTATTTCTAAGTTTGGAATGCTGCAAAACATTCACATTATGGGCGATTTTTCTGGGCACCAGTAGTGTCCATATTAATGAGACATGACTGTACGGAAATAACAATACCTAATTGTGTAGGCAAGCTGGTAAACTACCCTTCTGACCTTCTCGTGTTTGTCCTTTTTTTTTGTTCCCTGGTCTCCAGGGTTCCATTGACTGACCAGGAACTATTTGCTTCGCTTTTAAATTACCGTATTTACTCGCATAATGAACGCACTTTTTTTCCCGAAAAATCGAGGCAAAGTTGGGGGGTGCGTTCATTACGCGAGGTAAAATTTTTGCGTCCGTATTTACTTGCATAATGAACGGACCTTTTATCCCGCAAAAATCGACGTAACTTCTTATCTCTTTGCGCGCGGCGCGGAGACTCCAAAGCCAAACTGCGATGCGCAAAAACAAAACAAAAAAATGCTCCTCTCTATTTTTTTTCTTTTGCTTCTGTGTTTGTTTGCTCCCCCCTCCCCCCCCCCCCCCCCCCCCCCGCCTTTCGCAAGTTGTTTTGTTTGCCCACGCTGCCCATGCTTTCGCGACCTCGCTGCACCAGGGTAGAAAAGTGCGTTCATTTCGAGGGCTTGTCGCTTCTCTTTCCAAAGTGCGAGGAGGAGGCGAGGGCAGGATGCCTTCATTATGTGCGCTTTGCTTGGGCGAGGGCTCCTCTGCTTTTCTTTCTTATCTCCTTGCGCGCGGCGCGCGACCCTGGAACCAAACTGCGTCGTGCGAAAAAAGAAAGAGCTCCTCTTTATGCTTTTTTCTTTTCTCTTAACTCCGTGGATTTTTTTTTCTTTTTTTGCCGTCTTTCGCAAGCTGTTTCGCTTTGCTTAGGCGAGGGCTTCACCGCTTCTCTTTCCTATCTTCTTGCGCAACTCGCAACCAACCTGCGCTGTGCAAAAAAAAAAAAAAAGCTCCTTTGTTTTTTTTTTTGGTTCCGTGGATTTTTTTTTTTGCCGCCTTTCGCAAGCTGTTTTGTTTCGCTTTGCTTAGGCGAGGTCTTCTCCGCTTCTCTTTCTTAACTCCTTGCGCGCGGCGCGCAACCTAATATCCAAACTGCGCTGTGCAAAAAAAAAAAAAAATCTCATGCTTTTTTTTGTTTCCGTTGGATCTTTTTTTATTTTTTTAACGCCTTTCACAAGGCGTTTTGTTCGCTCACGCTGCACATGCATTCGTGACTTCGCTGCACCAGGATAGAAAAGTGCGTTCATTTCGCGCGCGTGGAGGGAGGGGGTCAAAATTTTGACGTCCGAGTTGGGGGTGCGTTTATTACGCGAGGGAAAAAAAAGTCGAAATTTTGAGAGCCGACTTGGGGGGTGCGTTCATTACGCGAGTGCGTTCATTGTGCGAGTAAATACGGTATTCAATTGGATTCAAAATTATTCGATGCAAAGGATCTATTCGCTTTGTATACACTTCATATTTTCTTCAAACTGGAAATTCCCTATTCGCACATCCCTAAAGTTAAGCTCTAAAGTTTGGTGCCTACCGATACTCCGAGTAAAATGCAGAAAAGCGCCGATGTCATGTTTGCACTAACAGTGTTGTACATTGTACCTCATTAGGACTAAAGACTACTTCTAAAAATCCCTGCACGCAACACTGCACACGTTGCATTATGGGACATCTCTGGCCGTGGAGAGGAGTGGCATGGTTTAGATTTCAACTGCCCCGTTCATGAAGTAGTGCACCTCAGCTTTGCATTCAAATGAAGTCCTTGCTCGCTTGCACTGCACCCCTTGATCTTCGTGAGAGTCCCCGTTAAAACATGAACCTCAAGCAACCGTAAGGACCTGTCTAGACTTGGCGAGGAGTAGGACTACGGCCGGCCGCGTCCCATACCTTTCTGGCAGCCTGGCTACCACTGCGGAGTGCAGCATGACCCCCCCTGGCTCACGAATAATTTAAGAAGTCCATCGAGGAGAAGATGGAGCAGGATGGTCGGCCCTGTTTACTTCTTCTACATCAACCCCCCCCCCCCCCCCGTTGAGAAAAAGAAAAAAAGGTGTCCCAGCATTTTATTTGTATTGGTAGGCAACACCTACAGTATTATATAAATTTAAGCAAAGTTGCATCTTCAAAAATGCAAGCGCTGTATTTGGTTGTGACGGTATGTCGTGGAGTGAGGTTGGTAAGTCGAAACCGAAACTGTGGCCAAGGGGTTCCCAAGATGATGCTTTGCATGACATTATGCTGCGAGGATTGCATCGATTTTGCAAGAGGTCAATTGGCCCAGGCTAACCTCTCGTTCCTTCATCTGGAATCTGTTTATATTTAGGTACTTAATTAGAACTGACCTTTTATTCATCCATTGTGGCGATGAGTGGATGTTGCTTTTGCCGTGTGTTTTCTGACTGCGAGAGCTTCACAATGTGTAAGCTTCCTTAGTCTGATTTCAGGTGAAGTTTCTTTAAAATAGAGAACTGCAAGACACCGGCAAACTGGCCAGTTGCATTTCTATACCACATTCTCTCTTTAATTTCTAATGTCCCTTTTTCTTAATAAAAGCTTTGCTGCTTAACTTAGGCAGCTTTTACAATTCCAGCTCTAATTTTCTTGTGTACGCACACAGATGCACTCACAAACCCCAAACAGGCATGTCATCCCAAACACAGAACTTTCAGCTCATTCATGCGTCAAGTGCCCTACTCTCGGACTCATATATTGGACTCCGACAGCATTATGTTTTTTTTTTGTTGTTGATAGTTTAATGGTTAATATTTTTTTCCGTACATCTTGAGAATTATCATTTTGCTTTTCTCACCTCTTGATTCTAGCGCCGGAATTTGGTCAACTCTTAGAGCAGAGCTCTCCGTCGGAACAGGCAGCCATTCTTAGGACACTCCAGGATGTGATAGAGAGGGTCAGGTAAGTTTTTGGTCTCATTCTTCCAGAACCTAGTTTATGCTTTGCATTTTTTATTTATTCTGTTGTTTTGTGCACTTGGAGAAACTGTCCTTTAAGCTGTATGTGATGCTACGTCCTTGTAGGATGCTGCACAGGAGGAGTCTCTCCCAGGGTGCTGTGCTGATGCTTCATGATGCAGAGCTCAAGGAACAGCGGATAAGTAAGTGAATGTTTGTGTCCTTAGTGGGAGGTGTTTACAGCGTAAATTGGGCAAACATTTTGCTTAAAATTGCCCCTCGCTCTTTGCCTGTTCAGCATCTTGGTGATGTAGCTGTTATCTTTGAATTTGGGGAGATCGGTGGCTGAGTGTGTTAATGCACCGGAGCGCATGGAGCAAAAGCTCATGCTGTGGAACCCAGGGATCCTGTCTTCAATCCCCAACTCTGCCCGTTTCTATCTGGATGAGTGTCATATAGGTGTGCGCTCATGTATTGTGGGGGTTTCCCCGTCCCCTGACGTCCCCGAGTTAACAACGCCACACCGTTCTCTGTTGTGACCGTTTATTGCCTCTGGGTGGTGCCGCGGGAACTCTGGTCGACGTGGTCGCCGGCCCGGCGCTGGTGTTGACTTGCCCGTGCCCCATGTGGTCGCCGGATCCAGGATGCCGATGGCTGCCCGCCGTGCCGATGTCGTGGCCTCGCCGGAGCCCCGAAGGAAGCGGCCCGATGTTGTGTCCGGTGCAGGTGGTGGTCGCTAAGCCAGCGGGAAGTCCCCCTCGCGCCGGGCTGCCCCTCCGTTATCCGTGCGAAAGTCGTGCTCGGCGAGCGCCACCTGGCGCTCTCACTCCACCAATCCGCCACGTGCGGTGGGTGGAGGGCGGGATGTGCGGAGATGTTGCCGCAGGAGAGGGGGAGAAAGGGGGAGGTGCGCCCCTGGCGACAGGAACGATGGGGACTGCCAGGTTTCCCACACTGCCCTCCCCTCACGATCTCGAGTCCGAGTACGTGGAGGCCGCACAGTCGCGCACACACACACAGCACTGAAAGGGCTCCCAGCGCACTCCGCGTAGCGGGGGTCCCCGGAACACGCAAACGCTTAAGAGTACCAACGCTACGAGGGGCGCTTACTAGCACAACTCAATCTCCTATCGCGACACAATATTATAAAACCGTGGGCAAACGCGGATGCAGTGCGCTTCCCGACACTAAAAGACAACCAGAAGCCGAAGAACGTTACAGGAGAAAGCTGATTCAGGACGGAGTATCTTTTGGCTGAACTGAACAAAGAACTGCTGAACCTGCGCACTAGAAAGCGTGCCCACTATCACGGAGCAAATCGGCACCGCATGACTAAGGGGGTCTTCTTGCAGGCGTCGAGACGGGTCCGGCTCAATAGCAGCCAAGCAGATCCAGAGCTGCTCTCGACGCAGCACATGAAGATGGCAGGACAAAGGGGTCGAAAAACAGCGAGCTCAGAACGGATCATCTCTCTTGGAACTAACCTTGAACAAAAGACTACGAACTCGCGGATTAGAATGCGTACGCGCTATCGCCAAACCAATCCCCGGCACCGCATAACTGAAAAGTGCTTACTGCAAGCGCTGGGACCGTGTCCAGGGAGTCAAGCAGCAAACCAAAACGCTCCAACATGCCGAGCTATTCCGGATCTACAACAGAAAACTATTCGCGCACGATTACATCCGGCGTGGGGACTGAGCTCCAGAACCACTGTTTTTCTGCACCGAAAAGCGCCGAAGCGGTATCTACAGTTTTCCCGCTGTGTTCTGCAGCCGCGCCGCTACCGAGGCGCTCGTCACTGCAGCGAAACCGTTAGTACTCGAAACCTGCTCCGGTCTCGCACATCTCCGAGGCTAACCTCCCGCTCGCCAGCCGACGATTCGTCCGCCAGCCTCTTGGTCACCGGCAAAATAAAGGCAATGGCCTCTCGTCCCATCACCGAACAACCGATAACATGAGTCTTGGTGTCGCTCCTCCGCCTGAGTCACGCGAGTCCGGGGAATGCCGACGTAGGCGGCAATCTAAACGCATAAAACAGGTGAGTTCCGAGCAGCGCAAGCTTGCGGAGGTCTTAGGGTCACTCGGTCACCATCACACCGAAATTGCGAGACTAAAACGAGAACGATTCCCGTGCGTCTCGGACTGCGCAGCGCCACCCTGAACAAACGAGGTCGTTCGCGGAAGCTAAAACGGGCACCCTGATAACGTCCGATCAGCAGAAACTAATCTACTCCGAAGAATACCCTCGCGCCAACTGCAATACCAGCAGCATACAGCGCCGGCGGGGGCGCGGCCCGACTCCCGGAGTCCGTCATAGCAATACCAGCTACTTTGCGACGTTAACGGCCGGCGCCCCGCCAGACTCATTAGGCCAAAGATATGCGTATATTTACAAACCCAGACCGAACTGCTGATCCTTCGCTACTCTTGTTAACCATGAATTCAACGGACCTGGGGTACCCATTTCAGTCTCAAAATATTCATGGAAGTAATAAATCTGCCCTACGCCTAAGACGAAGTTGGTGGCGCGTAAATTCAATTTGGAAAAGTTGTATCAAACACAGAACATTTATGTGGGGTTACGCAATGGAAACAATCACGTAATCTGCCTTTCTCTCCTAACAGTATAGCGAATACTATCTGTATTCTATAAAACCTGATAACCATTCCCTTTCCTAAATCAAAGATGGCGCCTCAACAGTACCTTAACTGCCCTGGGCCAGCGACCACGTGTGACAAAGGAAGCGATTCAAGCAAAAGACCTAGAGCCTAACTCTAAGAACAATGAAAAAGGAGAGCGCATGGTCGCGACCAAATAACCAAAATACTAAAAGCGACGCGGCGGAAAAGGCCGCAACCCTCAGAAGAGCTTAAGCGTAAAGCAAGACAATACAAGATCAGAACGCGAACTGGAGAAACTGACTCCCGGCGGCGAAAAGCGCTCACCACGTGGTGCGATGACGGAGAAAATACCAAAACGGAACACTAAGTCCGACTCACAACAAAATGTAATACTAAAATAGTCAGTGAAACGCGTAAAGGCAACTGACGTACTAAGCCAGCTAACTGCGGCCGGAGTGACGCCGAAGGATGCGAACTCACCGCGGTCTTCCTTCAACCGTGGGCGACGCCAACAAGGGGCTCCGGGATGGCCTGGGCGGGTGGCGTCCATACGGTCTTCCTTCGCCGTGGGCGGCGCCAAACAAAGGGGCTCCCGGGATGGCCTGGGCGGGTGGCGTCCATCTTGGGGGAACCGGCAGCGGGATCTTGGGCATGCCCGGGGAGAGCTTCCCTGGCGGCGTCAGGCGCCAACCGCGGTCGCCAGAGCAACGGTCGCCAGAGCCAGCGCGGTCGCCCGGGAGCAGGCGCGGGCCCGCCGTTGAGTGCACGACGTGGGGTTTCCCCATTCCCCTAAGCTCGTCCCGAGCCTAGCAACGCCACGCCGTTCTCTGTTGTGACCGTTTATTGCCTCTGGGTGGTGCCGCGGGAACTCTGGTCGGCCGATGGTCGCCGGCCCGAGGCTGGTGTTGACTTGCCCGTGCCCCATGTCGTCGCCGGATCCAGGATGCCGATGGCTCCCGCCGTGCCGATGTCGTGGCCTCGCCCGGAGCCCCCGAAGGGGAAGCGGCCCGATGTTGTCTCCGGTGCAGGCGGTGGTCGCAAGCCAGCGGCGAGAAGTCCCCTCGCGCCGGACGCGCGTCCTCCTTACCTCAGCTAAAGTCGTGCTCCGGAGAGCGCCGCCTGGCGTATCACTCCCACCAATCACACGTGCGGTGGGTGGAGAGGATGTCACGGAGATGTTGCCGGAGGAGAGGGGGAAAAGGGAGGGGGTGCG
>JAZHYW010019227.1:0-11241 GCA_037355805.1 Ixodes ricinus | reverse complement strand
ATCTGCGCCTTCGCCCCAGTTCGTTGTATTGCTGATGCGCGTTGAGGACCACGCCGGACGACGTCCGGTGACGCGATTCCATCTTTGACGACTTAATTCCAGTAACGTTGCGTTCCGCAAGTTACTCATCAAACACACTCGAACTTACAAAATGGTTTTCTTGCCCGAATTCGGGTTTTGGTTAGCTATTTTATCAAGGAAAGCCAAGCCGTCTGGTTTGCTCAGGCTTCGCCAAACGGTAAGGGGACCGCAGTTCATCTGCTCACTGGAACTTCCGGCTCGGTCGTCGTCGCAGCCTAACCATACGTTTACAACTCCGTGACCTTAATAACTATAAAATTCGGAGCCCGCGCTGGAGCAGCAGAACGGCGGTTCCCTACCAATCGTTAAGCCTAAGAGCAGTCCTTTACAGCGTTAGAGGTCCGTGTCTCTGTTGCGGCTCTAAGCTGGTAAACTAAAATCGATGTGGGAGGCAGCAAACACATTACAAATGAGCATCCATTAACGATCAGCAAAAAGCGCTCGATGCTGCCCCTATTTAGGGCTGTGTGTTTGTGCACGCGGCGTTCCTTTCCATATACGTTCTGGCGTACGACGACTGACACTCATTATGCTAATTCCTGATCATCGCATTTATCCGGCCCGATTGCTTCTGAAGTTGTGCCTACGTTACTACAGAATATGTTTTGCTTCCAAGACGCGAATGACCAAAGGATACGCCACGGCAGCGGGCAGTATTGAAAAAATAGCGTTCAAAAATTCGAGCGGGTTGCAAGCAGCTCGGCCCGCTCAGGTCGGTTTATGTAGATCCACGACCATCCAGTTTGATACAGCTACCCTCCAGTTTAGGCACCCGTTTGATACTGGTTATTATTTAATAGGAAAACTGGTTCAAACACGGACGCCCTTTTGATACAGCACACATTCTTGCAATTGAGCCTGGCAACTTGAGTACAGTTCTTCGTGAGACCCAAATGGACGCGTCTGAAATGTGTTGACAAAGCACTTTCAGATAGGGAATCTCTGAGCGCTTGTCTGGCTTAAGCATTTTATGCGATTTGTTAGCTTAGGAAGGTGCAGGAGTTTATATTATTGCGATAGCAGTTCGTGGTACATTTCGTGGGTTTTATGCTGTCGACCGCGCTCCATTGGGTTGCTGGAGCTCGTTAGCGGCACTCCAGAAAATCTTTCCAGTGACACCACGCCGCTCGACACGAATTGGCGTCCGCCAGCAATTACGTTACATGTTACCTTGCGTCGGCTGACACCACGACGTTATATTGTCACTGACAATCACGTTGCGCAGTGACGCCACTCGACTTAATGACGTCAGAGCGACACCGTAAGTCACGTGACGTGATGACGCCTCATGACACTTTGACGTCACTTGACATTGAGACGTCAGGTGAGAATGCGTCGTTATGTATAAACCTCAGCATGAGATGCTGATAATGGAAACAATAAAACAATTATAAACACAATGTGTCCTTGCCGCTAAGTCATGCAGAAATCATTCTCCTGCAGCGCCAAAACCAATAAAGCAAGGTGGGCACTAATCCGGCGAAACCACGGGCGTGCATATAGGTGGAGCTCGGCATGAAACTTGATTGCGCGATTTTCCGAAGTGTTCCTCAATGACCATAAGGCGGTGTTAGTTTGCGTCTAATAACATGCCATTAGAAATTCAACCAGTCACACCAACGGCAGGGAATGGTTCATGCCTCACATGAAGTTTCGTTGTTCCTTGAATTAAAACGTGGAGCGATCGATGTTCGAGGTGTTCTTCAATTACCACAATAGAGTGGTAGTTTCTGTCGTATAAAGGTTTTTGAACAGATTCATGAAATGCTCTCTACTTCATACACCGTCATTGATTCCAAAATGTTGTGGAATTTTCTTCAAGTCTGTTACTCTGTTTGATACGAAACACGTACATGCGGGCTCTATAGTTGGCGCTCGCAAATGTGCCTGCGCATTAAGTCCATTTGCTTTCAAACGACGAGTTAACGACTCCGACGTCACATTTTAGCTATCGAAATGTTTCCCTGACGGGTAGCGTAAGTGACTAACTTTTTTTTTTTAACTGACGCCCTATGCATAACAGAAATAAAAAGAAATTCAAAATAAAAAGTGATTAATCTTCCTATACGCTATGTGCTCAAGTTTATAATTTAGAAACCAGAATGCGATTTCGGGACTGGCGTTGTTTCACTTTGAATTGTAGAGGCTTGAATGGGATAGAGGGATCAGGGCTAGGAGACTGACATAGAAGCGCCACGCCGCAGCAGGTCAACGCTTACCGCTATGGCAGGCTCGAACGCTTGCTGCACCCGCTGTCCGCAACTCTCAGGACAAAATACCTTGACACTAAACAGGTGGAGAGACACCAGAGGTGCTTACTGCTCCGATAACATTTATTAATTTAAATACTATACTCCGATTCTTGTTACGAAGGCGCGCATCGGACGCTACTAGGCATCGGAGCCATTCTAGGAGGCCGTGCCAGTTGAGCGTATGAATTTAGCAAAACGAATGTTTGCTAGCACCACAAAAATAAACTCCTTAAATATGCATAGAGTTTGGACAGTTCAATTTATATATTAATATGATATACAGTACCCGTATCCAAACTGGTTTACACCGTATGCATGCTACACCTGTATGCATACAATTTGTCCTGTATGCAGACATGACCTGTATGCAGCAGGTTTTAAGGTGTACACGCAGAAGCCTATACGCAAACGGGCTCGCTTTTTTTAAAATTATGGTACACAATGTAACTAGACTAGGCCGCGTAAAAAAATAATCCACAATTCAAAAAAAAAAAAAAAGAAAGGAGCCGTCAACAACAATATGTAAAATAGAATGAAAAAAAATATATTGAAGCTTATTTTTTGTTAATCGCAATGCATCATACGGGATAATCAGGTTAAATTTAATATAGATCTAATATTTTACGTGTTTATCAGGTCGTAAAGTCTGTAAAAAGATCCATACCTTTTTCTCATTCTTTTTTCTTTTTGCTGCAAGAATCAAACCATCCATCAATACCTCAAGGGCCTTTCAAAACGGTGTGTCACTTGTAACACAGACTGCATCCTTCCAGAGCGTCTAAGTCTAGGTCTTTATTGGTGAACTCGTTCTTAAATTTGTAAATGATGTAACGCTTTTGCACAGCAATCGCATCGCCTCTTTATATATACTCCACCCCTAAGAAGTCATGGCCACGGCAAAGGTGTACAGAGTCATTCGCATAAATATATATGCCCCGTGTTTGTTTTGTTTTTCGTTTCAAATCATCTTTTTTTGTTTTGGTTGGGAGATTTGAAAAAGCTTATTACTACAGTTGTTTTGAATTTAACATGGGCATCGGTGGCCAATGAATGAGAAAGAAAAAGACGCCACTCGCAACGGTCGTGTTTTTAACGTTCTCCAGTGAAAACGAACCGACCACAGGCCGGGGAGCTGCTGAGGCTTCGGCCAGTACCACCGTAGTGACGACTGAAGAGTACCGGACCGTACTTCCCCGTCTAACGACTGGTAATTTGATCCTTAATTCTGTATTTCTACGTGGACATCTCGCACGTGCGGCCATGCCGAGCAACAGACTCCTGAGACGCTTTGCGGGACGTGGTTAACAGCCATATCATCGGAATCGGTCAATTCCAGATGAGCCACGTCTGGATGGTGGCCTGCGGAAACGCATTGGCCAAGGCCAAACTTGTCACCAAAGACCGATGCCATAACCATCGACTCGGACACAAGGCACGTCAAACAGAAGCTTCTGGGGCTGCAGTTCACTTGGAGAACCGGCGTATCGAAGAAGCACTGTCGCCTTTTCGCATGGTGCGCTCGTCTGATAGAGAACAATGGAGCTGCGCCGGAGTGAAAGAGATGGAGACGCTGAACAGAGAAGTAGCGTTGACCCTTCACGAGGAAGGAACGCGAGAGCCACGTACCGCACCAGATCATGGTGTTCGACTGTCTAAGCTTGGTGCTCGTGTCTGGCCGCCCTCCACTATGTCTACGATGCTACCGAATTTGTCACATTCGTCGCGAGTGTAGGACCCCATGATGCGGTGAATGCCGAGGCTATGGTCATGCGAAAAATAAGTGCGTCACCGCCTGTGCTGACAAGCTCCGACAAGTGAGAAGCCCAACTGACGATGTTGTTTTAGAAGACCTAATGGACATAAGCGAAGTGGCCGATGCACCAAGATATGTCATCCCTTCCAACAACACTAAAAGCAGTGGCGTCACTAGGGTCAGCGGCACCCGGGGCAATAGCCCGCCTCGACGCTCCCCCCCCCCCCCCGCTTTTGCGTGGCCCGCCGCGACACCCCCTTGAGCCCTCCACCGGGGCGGTCTGCCCCCCCCCCGCCCGCTCCTTGTGACGCCACTGACTAAAACGGTACAGCTGGTAATGGGTAATGCACCCCCCACCTTACGTTAACTCTGAGTTAAGGACGATCACAGCTGAATCTGAAAAAAAAATTGAATTGTTTGTGCAAGACGACTCTCGCACATCTCCCATAGAGTTTATGCAAGACAGCGACCTCCCCCCTTTAAGTACAACGTCAGTGGTTGCTTCACAGGAATCATTACCTTGACGAAAGCGCTCGACCACGTCCGTGGAACGTCTGTCAAACGACCCACCCCAAAATCTGAAAAATCGTCTGCCGCAACCGCGACGAGAGAGGTGAGGTAAAACGCAGACTATCAGAGGTCGTGTGAGCACCCTTACAATCAGGTCACACGGCCTGCTGACGCAGAGAAGGACGGTGATGAACTACCCTTTTAACTAACACCTCGATCGATCCTTAGAATTTCCTCCCTGAGCTTCGCTACCATCTGCGTCAGAGGTCTGTGTTAGTGGACCAGCAACTCTGGTGGACATTCGGTGTGCGATTGATGAGTTGCCTAACTCTAAAACACTAGGACCGGATGGACTCCCAGCCGAGTTTTACGAAGAGTATAAGGAATTACCGTGCCCTTTCTTACACAAAGTATTTCTGGAAGCTTACGATTGTGAACGCTTACCACCAACATTTTGTAGCAGCCATATAGTATTGATCCCGAGAAGTAAGGATACAGTTTAATTTATGCACGTAGAAGGATACCACCCTAATACTCTCTGCAATGTGGACTACAATATATTAACGGCGTTACACGTATCCCTTGACGCCCAAACTGTAAACTCGTCTAGCAGGCCTATATCCGATACCTGGTGACCCGTGTCTTTGTACTCGAAACCGGTATATGCTTGGGGTTGTCCAGTACGTTTATACGTGTGGCAGATATGAACCTGCATCTAGCAGAATATGGTAGTACCGTTTTTCAAGAGGTACGTGCTCTATATTGCTAATCCTGGAGGAAGCGAGGATACCAAGTTCAACTAAACACAAACAAAAAGAGTGAGTTATTCTGAAAACAAAAAAATTCAATCTGAACAACAATCTCCGATGTTGAAAAGAAGTTTATTTTGTTTGGTCTCACCACTAGTGTATATCAGCTTCACTAGATAACATTAGGGAGTTTTCGTAGATTGTTTCCGGCGTCGCGCAACGCCCTCCGCAACCCGCTACGATGCCCGGAACTCTACAGTCAACGCCATCAGCCCGCAGGCGCAGCAGCTGCTTCTTCGTTGTGGAGGAATTAGCGGAGGGGCAAGAACGCTCTCAAAAAACTCCCTTTTATGCGAGGTACCGCAATACCTCCTAGATAACAAAACCGTTGTGCTGATAGAGATGTCGTCATCAGCGAAGGCCAATGCTGGTCACAGATTGGACAGGACGATCGCGTCAACGTTCGGCTCAATCTTGAGTCGCAGCCGAGCGCAGACGTTGCACTCGTTTCCAATCTGTGTCCAGTGGTGGCCTTCTCCCCCGCCCTCCTCCCCTCGCTGCTGTCGTCTGCTAGCGCTTGGTCCACCATGTCCTTCCTAACACGCCTAGCATGGCTGTGTTCGAAACGTTCTTAGTTACTACGGCCGGTCATGTCAGGTGGCAATCCAGATGGAACAACGCTGCACGCGGGTAGGTTTCCGAACGTCAAGGTACCAAAGTGTAACTCGAAATTGAGCTCGATTCTAATCCGCTATGTTCCTCCTGACCGGAAACAGAACGCGGGAAAAAACAAATTGGAGAGCGCGTCGGCTCCGATTTGAAAACACCAAAGAGAACGCCAATAAAGAAAAACGTGAAGTGACTGCCAATTAAAGAAATACCGTTGAACTTATATGTTTCATTTTCCAGTGTTTATTACAAATTGCGGAAAAATGTATTGTCGTCCTGCAAGTCTCATCTCAGAGTCTTACTCAAAAAATGCTTGTTCGCGGGCACGAGAGCTAAGAATAAGCATTCCCTGCAGGAATTGGCCTGTGCCCAACAGACTAAGTGGGGACGCGCAAACATTAAAGTGCCTTATGAAGATAAAATTTCAATTATTCCACTAATACAATTTTGTGTACAAATAAAATGTATTACTGACCCAATTTAATCAATAGATTTCACAACCATTTTTTGTGTCTACCGGCATCAAACATGACGCAATATCGTTGCTCTGAAGCATTGGATGCGCCATATATGTGACGTCCATATAATATTGACGTGCGTAAAATACACAGGGCGTGTAGTGAAGGGTTTTTACTTTTGTAATTAAAACCTTGATAACCTCACTAATGCGGTTTGTGCCGTTAAGTAATAGGACCATAGGGACATATTATGGGAGATTTTCGCGCCATTTATGAGCAGATTATCTACTGCTGTACGACTGTTATATTGAACATTTTAGCGTTTGTAACGCAGTGTTGGTACGCCACTGTACGTAGGGAAAATAGTAATATAACTTTAGTAGCCAGGATATATTTTGTTCTAGGTAATAAATTGCAAACAAAAATCTCCTGGAAACATATACTGGCATGCACTCTTGACATTAAATTTAATTTGGAGCAGGGAAATTATGATTCATGGTTTCAATGGGATTTCTGAGATTTCTCGTATGTTTTGGTCCAAGCAGCCGCCAGGAATATTTTGACAAGGTAAAAAAAAATACATTCGTGCAGTAATTTAAAAAATAACTTTCATCATACTTCACTTTTATAATTTGTTGAGTCAACCCACCAAACAAATTGAACATGTTTGTGTCTAAATAAAGCGGCATAAGTTATGCATTTTTTTTCGCCAGGTTTTCTTTTCTAAGTACGTACATATCCCCAGTCAGCAAGAAAACGCTTTCGTGCGCCGCAATCGGTTCAGAGACTCTTAGGAATTTCTTCCAGTCTAGGTTGTTTCAAAGTCATGAACAATAGGTATTGTTTAGCTTGAAGAGCTGTCAAAACGGCAGCGAATTTTGCTTCGATGCTACATAACTCTAATCTTAATGTAAACACTTTGTTAAGAACAAAGGGTATCTGAGGGATGGGCCCGGAGAAATTGCTTTTCCGCAATCAACCATAAACAATTTGCATTGTTAAGAGTGACTGAACTGAGGAAACGGCAGCAAATATTGTTTTGAGGCTGGATAATTCTCACCTCCCTGTAAAGATCCGGTTAAGCGACAATGATATCGTAGGAATGTGGTCGGTTACTTTCCTTTAGCGTCATCTAATGATGATCATTTGTGATGTCAAATGTGGCAAATGAACTTGGACATTAAGACATGTGCAAATGACAGTCCGCTAAAGAAGATACTGCTTTTTACATGACACTATAACCGCCAATGCTTTAGCAATAATCAATGAATGCAAATATTTATGTGTACCTATCTGTTAGTTATATATGTACCTACAATTTAACCTGGATCTTTCACGTTCGGCAGGTTATTGCCAAAGAGTCCTAGAAAGCTGTGGTCGCTGCGAAGGACTATGGTGAACTATACACCTGTATCGAAGCTAAGGTCGTATAAATCTTTAATCCGCCCTACTAGAATATGATCACATCCTATGTAGCCACTCACAGTTGTATGTATATATATTGGAGGGGTTCACAACATCTCATAGGTTAATATATAATTATTATGTCACAGAACCACATGTCTTACCGTTTTATTCTTCGTCGGGACCGCCTGAGTTGTCATGTCTATTGAAAGTAAAGTGCCTTAAGTTTTAACAGAGTTTAATACGTAACAAAACTGGCCTAACGTTCGATATTTATCTTCAGTATAACATAAGCCGTGACCCAAGACAGGAGCATAAGAAACTGATTTGTGAGATACGTTGCATAAAAGACGGTTTAATATATTATTTTCTTCCGCGCATATTGTTTTGCAGTGGAACGATCTTACCCGCAGCGTCATGGGTATTGTCTCTTTTCCTGCATTTTCTAGTGCCATTGAGGGACATATTGTCGTTAGAATTGGCTTCAAGGAGTAAACTGCTTATTCTGTTCCTATTTTTTTTTTGTGAAATTGATTTGCTTTGCAGAATATTACTCTGCTTACATCACGCCTTGGCCTCGAAAAGCTGGCCTGCAGTATCTACAAAAAAAAAATAAATGTCTCTTAGGGCTAAAAAATACATGAGAAGGCTCAGAATAAAATGTAGACATGCAAAAGCAGTCCTCAGAAAAACCGCTTACATCTTTCGAGCTGACTTCTGCACATTTTGTGCTTTATTTTGTAATTGTCAGTCAGAAATCAACTCTCCCACACTGCAACATTATGTCGGTTCGGAAAAGCAAATTTTATGTGTAGGACATCTTCAAGAAACAAAATGTCTTTACAAATAAATATTCAAGCAGCATGTTAACTTGCAGTTAAAAATTGTAGTCTAGACTAATTACACCAGGTTCCATTTACTACAATTGCATACGATCTGGCAGTTTTTATTTGTGGCCGGGAATAAACGTTTGATGTAAAAATGTGAATGAGTGTTCTTTACATTTCCTCTTAAAACTTGGAAGTGCTACCATAGTTACAAATTCCCGGGTAGCACACCATGTCGGCCGATACTGGGATTACGTCGGCCAGTACCGGGAGCTGTACGGCGGCTCCCGGCCAGGGACGCCGGGAAGAAACCGACCCCGGCCGATATCCGGGACTCGTTTGTCGTCAACGGTCCGGTACCAGCCGGAAAGTTTCCGATACCGGCCGACATCGTTTTCTTGCTGTAGTCGTTGGCCGGTCTAGCCATGGGTTTCAGGTGACTGGCCGATATCGTTTTTGCTGTAATCACTGGCTCAGTCTAGCCATGGAGGTTTCCGGTGACAGGCCGACATCATTTTTGCTGTAGTCACCGTCCAGTCTACCCGTGGAGTTTCCGCTGACTGGCCGACATCGTTTTCTTCCTGTAATCACCGGCCAGTTCAGCCACGGAGTTCCCGGTGACTGGCCGACATCGTTTTCTTCTGCTTTCACGGCCATTCGAGCCATGCAACTATGATATGTAACCGACATAGCTCTTTCGCTGATATAGAAAGCTATAAGATGGTTACAAATGACCATTAGGTTGGACATGTCTTTAATATGCTAAAAGGTGACACCTAATATTATAGTTTTCGCTGATATAGAAACTATAAGATGGTTACAAATGACCATTAGGTTGGACATGTCTTTAATATGCTAAAAGGTGACACCTAATAATATAGTTAGCCTAATATTAACGCCGCGTCATCCTCAAACCAGTTCACAAAGGCTTATTTCAGTTTTGTTAAATACGGACCGGATCAAACATGGCTTTGGAATGAAAATTCAGTTTGGTTTACGTCCTATTAATTTTTTGGAGCGCAGCTCTGAGGCCCGGCTTGAAGGCATCGCCGTCGCAGTCGCCGTCGGCGTAACCGCGCGTTGCATTATGGGAAACGTCCCATAATGCAACGCGCGAAATCCTCGCTGAACCCGCGCATTGCATTATGGGACGTTTCCCATAATGACGGCATGTGTGACGTCACGAGGGTCCTGCCCGTTGCGTGTATGGGAAGCGTCCCATGATGCAACGCGCGTGACCAGCGACAGCGACGCCAACGTCGCCGTCGGCGTAACCGCGCGTTGCGTTATGTGGAAACGTCCGCACAATGCAACGAGCCGATGCATTGTGACCGTGCATTGCATTATGGAAAGCGTCTCATGATGCGGCGCGCGGGTCGGCGATGCCAGTGTTGCCGTCAATGGCCGCGCGCGTTTGCCCGCTATGTGAAGCGTCCCTATAATGCAATGTGCCATCTCATTCGTGAACCGCGCGTTGCATTTGGGGACGTTTCCTATAATGACATCAAACGTGACGTCACGTGTGACGTCGCAAGGGGTCCCCACACGTTGCGTTGTGGGAAAAGTCCAATGATGCAACGCTCCGGGTCACTCCTGATCTGCGCGTTGCATCGTGGCTGGCGAAACTTGCTTTCGCTGAGTTGGGCGCTGGCCCTGCTGCAGCACTGCGCTTCCGTAAAAATTTCCGACGTGTTCCTGAACGGCAAGTCTCACTGGCTTACATAATTTTTAAAAGCTTCTTCGACGAATGACTACGAACAAGTAGAAAACGTGTCTTCAACATGCTGCCGCCAGCCTCCGCAACGCTCTAAAAACGCGATTTTTCAACATGGAAGGTGGCCAACCGGTGGCTTCACTCTCGCGCTGCAGCTGCAGCGACCAAGTGGGACAGAGCCGTATATGTAGAGAGTTTGGTCAATGGGAGGCGCGGGCAGAGCCAGGGCGTGCGGCAGACTCGGAAAGAGGGCTTGGCATGCTCTCTTGACCAACCAGAAGCCGAAAAGAATCCCCTAGCGGTGGTAGCGAGAAACAGTTCTGATCAAAGGTCTATGTTCGTAAATGGTTTTAATAAGCGCGTAAGAGTGAAGTGTAGTAACTCTTTGTGGTTGAAAATAGGGTGCACGTGTTGTTTTGATCATGATCATGCAGAAAGATGTAAGAAACGAATGCGCCGCTCAACTCTGTTTTGCTCGGACAGAGTGTGACCGCTCGGACGGCAGATTCCCGGCCCTCGGCGCTTGGCGTACGGATTATGTCGATCGTTCCGCTAGTCGCACTCTTCCACCATCATTTTGGATGAGCGTGATTGAAACATCACGTGTACCATATTTTCAGTCATCGAGAGTTACTCCAATGCAGTTATCAGGTTTGTTTCTCGCGACCACCGCCAGGGTATTATTTCCGGCTTCTGGTTGGTCACATTCGAATTTCTGAAGACGCCCTGGAACACGCCCAGCCCGCTTTCGGCCAATGGCGCCTCCTCATTTGTCTCCTATACTTCCCAACGAATGGCCAAACTCTCTACATATACGGCTCTGA
>JAZHYW010019226.1:0-33993 GCA_037355805.1 Ixodes ricinus | reverse complement strand
GGCATAGAATAATTTTCTCTTCTCTTTTTACACAGGATGTAATGGCACACCATCCTCACAAAGGAGAGTGTACAGTGAGGCAGGCTCGGAAACTTGAATAAAGTGATAAGTAGGATTTTAATTTGTCTTATCAATTACGTGAAGAACACTGATCATAATGTTTGTATGCTACACATACATACTTTCAGTTGAAAAATGTAATGCATCTTTTCTTTATGGCTTTTCTCACACAGTTTCAGAAGACGCTGGTACGTCATTTACACGAGGAATGTTTGGAAATAGAGCTTCCGAAGATTTCCTCGTAATTTTCACGTACATAGCCGCACATCAAAATGACGACTCTCCTAGCCAATGTTGTAAAACGGCAGTACATTATTTTCACGAGGAAGATTTGGAACTGATTCAATTGTCATTTTCACGTCTATACTCGCAACTTAAAAATGCGGTTCCTCTTTTTCTTTTTGACTACTTTTCCTACATAATTTCATAACATGATTGTACATTATTTTGGCGAGAAATGTTTGGAAATAGGGCTGCCAAGACTTTCCTCGTAAATTTCCTGACTCATTTTAAAAGAGTGCATCTCCCGATAATGGCGCCTCTGCATTATCATCAATTAACTTGTCAACGGTGTTTCTTAACATATCACGGGAATGGAGCGACATGTCATGAAATTTCACAAGTCGGAATCCAGCTGTTCAAAGAAACACATTTGAAAGGTCGGCTTTTTAAATGCAGGCGCCGCTTATTCTGGCCAATTTTAGACCGTTCTTTCCATTCAAAACGCCCGACATACACGGCTTCCCAGATAACTTGCACCATACTTAAAAAACACCGGAGCGCTCTGCTGGAGTGAAATCAACTGTCGTTAGCAAGCGTCTTGCGAAAGTGCACAGATTTTTTAATGCGCCTGGTTATCTAAATAACTAAGCTTAATCAGCTAACCTTTCAAATATTCCTTTAATGGCCAAGATGTCAAGTGTAAAGTTGCAGGGCGCATTGAGAAACACCCAATTGAAGTGTTTGCAACATAATACGCTTTCGAGCTTTTTCCGGCCTTCAGAGAACGCACATTCGCGGCGCGCCGTGATTGGGGAGCGAGTTGTTACGCGGTATTTTTGTATTTCGCGACCGTTTTTTGAAGGCAAGGAAAGAGGGGCATGCAAAGTGCGCATTGTTGAAAATAGTTTCATTGGGTGTTTCTTAATGCGCTCTACAACTTTCCAATTCACACCTCGGCTTTTAAACGAAGATTTCAAAAGTCAGCTTGTTAGTCTTAATTAAATAACTAGGCGCACTAAAACAATTTCGTGCATTTTCGCAAGAGTCTTGCTAACAGCGTACAGTTGGTTTCACTCCCGCAGAACGCCGCGGTTTTTTTTAAAGTTTGGTGCAAGTTATCTGGGACACCCCATATATATGTACTGGTAGTGTACATTTAGTTCACTAAAAGTATACATGCAGTGTACTAAATGTACACTTATATCATGCTGGATGCACACTGAAGGTGCATTTATGGTATACTACTGATGTACATGGGGTGTACTAAAGGTATACTATTTTGTTTCATAAAAGTGTGAAACGAGTACGATTTCAGTACATACCCTAAGTTCACTATTAGCATACATTCAGTATACTGATTTCGAACGAGTTTTCGCTAAGGGAGGGGTTGCAGGTGTGTACGCGCGGCGCAGAGCGGTCGTTCCGGTCGCTCCGGTAGCAATGGACGCAGTCGCATGCAACCGACGTGTGTGAACGAGCCTTAACGCCTACAACACTGCCCACATCCCATAATGTCGTATCAAAAAACCAAATGTGACAAATTATAAGGGTTTTTCTGAATGGAGAACGCACTGCTAGGGCAAATTGACGTTTGGTCATGGTTGTCTACTGTATGTACCTTATCAGAAGAAATATAAATGGAATTTTTTTCTTTCACGCCTCATTACTTTTTAATTGACGATATTTGAATGAAATAGATGTTGCGCAGAACACCGACAATATTTTGTGCATTTTATGTGAATAATACGGGTATAAAATAAGGACGATTGTCTGGAACCCTTTCATATTGTCAAATTCGCATATTAAGCTGCTAAATTTTGATATTTTTCTTCGAATGGGTCTTTATTTTAGAACATGTCGTTTGGGTTAATATTGCAACGCGTGCCTCTAAGTACGCGCGACCGTGGCCGAAAAGTTATCGTGCTTGGCTCTCATGCAAAGGGCCAAGGTTCGATGCCAGGTAGCGGACGCACCTTGTTATTTCTGGAAATATTGCGTTCTGGTGAATTCAAGAACCATGTTGCTTATTTAAGTTTCAAGTCTAAGTTTCAATTTTATTTGTTCCTCTTCATACAAAAAGAGAGGAAATGGCGAAAAGCAGTAAAAAACTGCTTGACAAGGCCCCCTCCTCCCCTAAAACAACAGCGGTAACAGCACTTTGTTGAAATAACGAAGGTAAAACATATTTCCTACACACAGTCAACTCGCTATGTTTCACGTAACAAAACAAGTAGCGATATTACAGCTGTCCGTGGAAAACGTTCAATGCAAATACCTAGTGACAAAAAATAGTTTAACACTCTGGGGAGCTGATGGCTAATCATCTGATCTTCCCAGTTGGTTCTGTTACGCGAGACCGTCCAGACATCGGCATGACGAGTAGAATACAAATAACTTTTTATGGGAAGAGAGGCAAGCGAAATGAAACTACAGTTTTCGTTACTTTAAGGAGTTTTATATGCTAGTACATGTTTGTAGTTGTAAAATTTTGTTATCTCGATACTTCCTAATTTTTCATATAGCGGCGACTTGTGTCTGTCAAACTTTTCATTGCACAGAATACGAATCACTTTATTTTGTAGTACATGCAGACTAGGAACATTTGTAATAGTGGTGTTCCCCCATACCAGAAAACAGTAATTCAAGCAAGCATAGATTGAAGAGTTATAGAGAAATCGTAGTATAGACGGAGGTAATGTTTTTTGTGCTTATAAATCATGCCCACCACATTTGATAGCTTTTTTCCGAATCATGTCGACTTCATGATCCCATCGCATGTGTTCATTAAATATAACGCCAAGAACCTTGACCTTCTCTACAATTTCTATACTACAATACCCTAGGAAGAGAACCTGATTATCGCAAAATCCTACTCCCTTCGACCTAAAAACTATAGCCTTTGTTTTATTACTGTTTATTACTAACGAATTCAAAATCGTCCACACATCAAGTTTTTCTAAAAAATCGATTGCCCGTTTTGTAATTTCAGATCTAACAAAGTTTGATTCAATCTGTTAAAGCTAGTTGGTTGACAGATAACGCATGTGTAACCATACGACTGATAAATCGTCAAAAGATCTGACTGTTGCGGCAATGACACAGGCATATTTATATTAAAATCACCCCCCCCCATAAAAAAAGCTTCAAGTTGTTCTCGCCAATAAAACTAAAAAGATTATCTAGATATGTAACAAAACAAGACATGCTGCCAACAGGAGGGTGATACATAACACAAAAAATGTTTTACCTATGCCGCAAGGTCAAAACCTCGTAGTCATCAGTGACTTCAGAAAATGCATTGATTATAGTGCAGTGTAGTATTTGTTTTTTACGTGCATAGTGACTCCACCCCCTCGTCTTAAAATGCGACATAAATTATACTTTCTATAGTCGCTTAAGTTGTCAGCAGTATCAACTTCGTTATACCACGTTTCCGTTACAATAATTACATAAAAGGAAAGCCAAAACGCTGCATAATGTCTCCAATTCGTCAAAATTATTACGTAATGATTGTGCGTTCAAATGAAACAAGGAAAAGCAAAGATTAGGTTGTGATCTAAAAAGTTCCCAACTTCGTTCTGTAAGAAATAGTTTTTGTTAGCCATTGAAAGGGAATATAAAACAAGAGATGACGAAATAGAAATCTTTTTAAACCAATTTCTGCAGGTCATCATCGCTCTTTACTACGTGCGCTCGCCCTCTATCTACTTTTCTGACGAGAACATTGTCATTTCTGTACCACACATACTCTTGTGGTTCCCTTTCACCAATTCCTTTGTTGACCAAGGGGACGATCGCTCATGACCGGTCAGATTTTCTAAAAGGAAGATATCACTTTTAGCATCTTTCAGGGTGGATCGCCTGTTGAACCAAAATTCTCGAGTCGCCTGGTTTGAAAAACGGACAATGATTCCGGGTACCTTATCGGGCTTTGAGGCAAACCTATGCGCCGATGCAACATCGCTAGTGGTCAAGTCTGGCACGTTCAGTATTGTTGCAACGTTTTTTTTTCAATTACATCTCCTCTTTGGTCATCGGGACACCGTGAATTTCCAAGTTCTGTCGACGTGATCTCCACTCAAGTTCGTTCACCTGTTCTCTCCGTTCTTTGATTTCTGTTCTTGTGTCGTTTCTTTCTACTTTTTCAACTCTCTTTCTCAGTTCTTTTAGCTCCTTATCATGCTGAGCCATATGGCTTATCACAGTATCGTACTTGTCCAACAGCTCTTGAATGGAATGCTCGATCCCGTCCACTGTTTCTTAAGGTCTAGCAGAGTGTCCAATTTTTTGTTCATGGTCGCGAGTGTTATCATGACCAAGGAGGGATCCAGGTCGGAATCCTTTTTTTGTTTACTGCTCTGTCCGCTTCGCTGCGAGGATAATCTGCAGGTCTGACAACGCCATTCCTTATGCCAGCTGTCTCCTTTAGACTTAAAAGTAGACTCAGCAATTCCAGAGCATTCGCCCAAGTGATATGAAAACTCGCAATCGGAACACTTCATCTTTCGGTCGTCTTCTAGCTAGCAGTTCCTCTTTGCACATCAAGCACACATCTGATTCATAAGCCATTTTGCTATAACACAAGTCGATTGCAACTTTTAGCAGCAGCAGCAGCAGCAGCGGCAAATATATATAAAAAATGATGAAAGATTAAAATATGTTTCCAACCTGTGACGCAGCAAATAACGGTGTTATTAGGGGTTTTCGTAGACCGCGTTGTGACTCTCCGCTAAGCCCTCCGCAACGAAGCAGCCGCTACTGCGCCGGCGTTCGCCAATGGTCTTGACTGCAGAGTTCCGGCTAGCGTAGCTGCGTTGCGTAGAGCGTTGCGGGACAGCGGAATCGATCTGCGAAAACTCCTATAGCGCTGCTGTTTCCGTGCCGCTACTAGTGCTGCTGAGTGAAGGTCTCTGGTCGGGCGGCGTCCTTCCTGGTGGAGGACATCGGAGTGGCCAATCCTAGGGACTTGTTGTCGCGTGCAGTCTGCCTTGCTTGCGTGTTTTGCCCGGTACTGATCAGCAGTTTTTCCTTTTGGTCGATTCCTGTGATGCAGCAAAGAACGGTGTTAGCAGCATTGTTGTTTACTTGCCGCTACTACTGCTGCTGAGTGTTAGAATGTCCTACGAGCCGAACCTTCTATGCCGATTGTTCCAGAAGCCCACGCGTGTACATAAGGGGGCTCAGCGTGGCGAGCACGAATCAGTTTTGCCCCAGCGCACAATCCTGCTGTTTCACCGGCATCAACGCCTGCGACGCTAACTTTCTTCGACTTTGTTTTGGGAACAAGTTTTCCCCATTAAACGCTTAGCTCCTCCAGTTACTCGCAGTCTCATCATTTGTAACTAAGTGACATTTTGGTGGAGGTGCGCGGTACATCCCATGCAGCGGACCCCTCCGAGGGCCCGCAGTGCTAGCCCGCTCCCCAGCGAAAGAAGAATTTATGAGAAGGGCAGCCGCGCGAACTCAAGGTCAAGACCCCGGATGTTGGTGTCCTGCTGATCCATGAAGCAAGACCAAACAGTCGACAAGACCAGCCATGAACACCCAGTCGCCGCAGACCTCGACCGCTCCATCCGTCGTCTTCATGCCCGTCGCCCCACGCAATCCGACGCCATTCTCATGCTGAGGCCCACGAGGAAGTGGAGGACTGGCTTCAACAGTCTGAACGCAGAGTCCGTCATAACAGGATGGACCAACGAACAGCAGCCTATACAACTATCTGCTTCTTCATCGCATGAATACCTAGGAATTCATCTGACATCTGACCTGTCATGGACCACTCAAATACACATCTGTCATCACCGATGCTACCGCACTCTCAGATTTCTTCGCCGTAACCTCAGACAAGCTACATCCACTAGTACAACAACTAGCTTATACTACCTTGGTCAGAACTAAACTAGAATTAGCTTCTTCCCTATGGTCACCGTGGTAGGGCATATCTAACTAACAGCCTGGAATCCGTTCAAACCAGAGCCCTCCGTTTTATTTATTTTGACTATTCCCCTTATACAAGCATATCAGGATTTCGCCAATCAGCGAACCTTGACACACTTTCTCACCTCCGCAGGGTGTCTCGTCTTTCTCTTCTTCCTCGGATCTTTTATGACAACAATCATCTCAGACAAAGTTTGCTATCGCCTCATTACCGCATTTCTCTTGTCTCCACCACTCTTGTAAACTTCGGCCGATTTCATTGTCAACCGTCACCCACCAAATGTCTACTTTACCATTCGCCAGCCGACTGCAACGCACTGCCTGACGTAATTGTTTCCATATCTGACACTAACAAATTTGCTGCAGCCATTACCTTATTTTTTCTAACCTATAACTAGATTGCAGCGTGTTTTTGTTGTTAAATATTTGTGTTGTTTGTTTGTTTTTTGAAGTGTTCGCTCTCTTGTATAATGCCCCTGGGCTTTTAAGAAAAAATGAAAGATGATGATGATGATGAGAATGACCTGTCCCTGAAGAAAACTGCGAGGCACTGGCTCGAGAACCACAAGGCTTCGCTGACGTCGAGAGACGCCTGCGCCACCCAGCTGAAGCGGACCTTCATGAATTAGAATCGTAGACAGTGGACCAAATATCTTCTCCAGATGAGGTCTCAAGCACCCCAAGAAAACGTCACGAGCTTTTTTGAAGATGTTATGCGGCTGAGTACCCGCGCAGACCCTCAAGCCACCGAGGAGAAAATACTGCGCACCCTCATGAGAGGCGCGAGGAGCGACATCTTCGGCGGCCGCGTCCGCAAGCCTCCAACGACAGTCGATGGGTTTGTTGCCGAAGCAACATACATCGAGCGGGCGCTAGCGGCCCGAGCTCGCCACTATCATCGGCTCAACGACGTCTCAACTCTGGCTTCTGCCTGCTCGAAGTTCAACACCAGCCCCGACGAGCTTTGCGAGAGCATCCGCAATGTTGATCGCGAAAAACTCAAGAAACTATCTGCGGGCTGCGAACCCCGGCATCGCGGTCCATCGCCGAAGTCGTGCGAGAAGAGCTTCAAGTTGCGAATTGTAGAGAGCAAAAACAAATAAAAATAAAGTGTGTCTCTCTACCCGCACCACCTAACGGTAGGTTTAAACCAATTAAATATAAATAAGACGGATTCCAATTGAATCAAAGAACTTCTCTTTAATTAGCCAATTATAAAGAAAAACAGGAAATTATAAAGAAAAATAAAAACGAGGAGAGTTTCAGAGAGCCATCGAACCACGGGCTCCTGTCAACCTTGCGCCGCTCGGGAAATCGGCGCTGAGCTTTGCCGCCATGGCCCAGCGGCCGCCGCCTGCTACCCGTCAATATCAGGCACAATCCCGACGGGACAATCCAATACTGCAGTGCCCAAGACGCAAGGAAGAACAAGCCCAGTACGTCCGCCCAAAGCGTCCCTCGCCTAGAAAAACCGACGAGTGATGAACGGCCGACCGACGCCCGCTTTGCGACCACTACAGGGAAGCCGACCACATCTACCGTCGATGCCCCTACCGACAACTGGGGCTGCGCGGGTTCCACCCGAACGACCCGCGGCCAAGGTACGGCGAACGTCCTCTCGACATTCAGGTGTACCTCCGACGTTCGCCATCCACAGCGCTGTCTTTTCGCCGTAAATCACTCCCACCATCGTCACGACGTTCAGTTTCTCCAGCGCCACGACCCGGCCGAGAGAGCCCGCCTCCCTTGTATCGCCGGGAAAACTAAGTGCGGCAACGCTTGGAAGACGAAGACGACCGAAGTAAAAACCTCAAGAACGCCGGAGCGCTCCCGCTCGACCGACGCCCCGCATCGCAACGACGCTCCTGCAACGGTGCGCAACAACCTAAACGTTGGTATCGACGGCCACGACGAATCGGCACTCGTGCACACCGGAGCAGACTACTCAGTCTTGAGTGGAAGGTTCACTCGCTGCGCGCGAAAACTTGCGAGGCCCTGGGGTGGAGCACGAGTTCGAACCGCTGGAGGACACCTTGTTACGCCCGTCGGAAGCTGCACTGCCCGAGTCGAGATTCACGGCGAGGCGTGTCCTGTGAAATTCGTCGTTCTACAAGACTGTGCCGGAGACGTCATTCTCGGCATGGACTTTCTATGTGGATACGGCGCCGTCGTCGACCTTGGAGAGAACAGATTGACGCTATGGACACCTGTTTCGCCTTCAGAGGAACCCCAAACAACGTCCGTTGCTGTCCGAGTCGCTGCCAAACTCGTGAACCTCCCGCCGCGATCAAGTGTTGTGCCTGTCGTAACCGATTCAGTTACCTGCAGCGAGGTTTTTCTGTGAGGCAACATTCAGTTGCTCCTAGGAAGAGGATTAGGCGTCGCAAGGGGGTAACTGAACTTCAGAATGGACGCACTGTGGTCCTCGTGACAAATTTCCGACAAGAAACGCAACACCTCACAAAAGGTGTCGCTATGGGCCGCGTCGAGGAACTCGGAAACTCCGCCGAAATTGCCGCGATTGCTGAAGAATCCTCGCCGCCTCAGCAAAAGAGTACATACGTCGCCTGCGCAGCTTGACATATAACCCCAACCTTTCGGGCCCGAAACGACAGCAACTGACCAACCTTCTCGACGAATACGGCGACTACTTGGCGACTACTTTGCGACGCGTCGAACCTTCTACGCCGAGAGTTGCAGAAGCCCACGCGTGCACATAAGGGCTCCGCGTGCCGAGCCGGAGACAGTCTCGCCCCAGCGCTCGATACTGCTGTTTCGCCGACATAGACGCATGCGACACTAACCTTTTTCTATTTTGTTTTGCGCAGAAGCTCGCCCCATTAAACGTTAATTTCTTCAATTATTCGCCTTCTCATCATCTGTCATTCGTAAAAATATGTTCTTGTTCTTTTTGTATATATTTTTTTCTAGTGGGGGCGAGGAATTTTCCACCCGCCGTTTCCTCTTAGAAAGCTAGTTAATTTTAGTTTCCTGAGTAGTTTGTAAAAAGAAAGCTAAGCTCTCGGTTTATTTCAGTTTTGGCGCCGACGACGTTACCCGGCGTTTTCCCGGCAAAGCTTTTTTTAGCATCCAGCGTTTTTTTTCTTTCATTCCTTGGAATAACATCGGATGTTTCGGAGCTTGCGTATGTTTTTGTTTTCTTTTTTCCCCATTAGAGAAACAGAGCCTGTTAAAAACGCGGTCACCCCTCGTGCATTTCTTTTTTCTTCGTTCCCTCTCTCTGTTCATCTTTGTTGCCTCAGTGGATTTTCTTTTTATGAACATTTTCTGTTTGTTCGTGGCGCCGCTTGCGGAAGGCCGCTTAAAATCTCCTGCTTTCAGAACGGAAGAGTCCGTCCAAATATCATTCGTTCGTTTACTTATGAATACCGTCAGCACTTTTAGGGATATGGTAACTGTGAATATCCCTTAAATGGACATTTACAGTTAGCCTGTAATTGTAAATATAATTGTAAATATCGCTTTAATTGCAGGGTAATTAAGATATAGTCATAAGTCTTACCGCTGCCGACGCCACGCTTAGACGGAGCCATTCAATCAGCGCCACCGTCACGCCAATCACGCGCAGAAAAAAATCGCAGAGTTAAGGTGCCTTCGCTGTGCGTGATTGGTTGATTGATTGATTGATTGATTGATCGATTGATTGAGTGAGTGACTAGCAAACGCACAAACGCGACGAACGTCGTGACGATGCACTTTCGAATTTATCGGTCAGGCTTAGGGGGGGGGGGGGGAGAGGCAGTAGAGAGGTATGACGTCAAGGATAAATCCGACGCCATGAGCGAAGATTGGCGCAGACGTAGCTTGTTTACCCAATATTGGGCTGTCACCCAAACTAATTCCTTCTTAAAACAAAAGCTAGTGTATATAGTTATAGTGTATATCGGTATATGGTGTATATTGGTTATACCCTGTCTCGTTGTCTTTTGGCAAAGCGTGAACAATAAGCCCCACATTGCGGGCCGACGGCTTCGATATAAGCTACGTATACGAGCGCAACGCACACGTATTGGAGCATGACGCAGCGAAAAGCCTGATACTTCTTCGCAGTAAACGCGCACTCCGGCGATACGTGGTCACGTCCAGATTGGCCCTCCAGTGCCGTAGCTTCTGCCGTACTGGCATGTTGTCGGATCGCGGCTTCCTGTCCTACCCACTATTTCTTGCTTCAGACACTAGGCTAAGCGGCGCCACCAGAGAAACAGCCAAACGTTTGTACAAAGCAACCGCCACTCCCAGGTACACTCCATGTTTCTTGCTTCAGTCGCTAGATGGCGCCAAACAACACAGCATTGCAGGTTGCCCATAGCCGTTCGAATCCTCACCACAGCTGCCTAGTGCTGTTTTCCTTCTTCGCGTCGTAGAATAAAGGGAGGAATTCGTTGCGTGTACCCCGCAGAAGAGCCCTTCCCGTTTACTTTGGGCGGCGGCTTTCGACTGAATCACTGCCAAAAAGAAAAAGCCTCGCGTCAGCGGGGAAAGGGGGGGGGGGGCTTTGCCGCGGAACTCCGCCAAAATTTCCGGCGGGGCGGATGTGTTCCGTGTTTGTTTTGCGGGCGCACGCGACGATCCTAAGCAGCCCGCACGTCACGTCCTTGGTTTATCGGAAACGCTCGTATGCCCTCTCGGAAACGAATACCATGCCCGCCTTTACCCCACGTATACAACGTTTCGACGTTGTCGAGCAAGGCCAGAACCACGCGATTTCCTCCGGTGGACCCTGAGCCACGAAACATGATACGTTTCAAAGCATCAACCAACGTTACTAAAACACCCAATTGGGAAACTCACCCTTGAAACCTGGGCCGCTGGCGTCTACCGAGAACGAGCTAAATACGATAACAGCGCCACCCTTTAGCGACGAGTTGAAACATGAAATTTGCTTTATATGGCTACTGTTAGCGTCATTAAGTGCGCCCAGAGTACCGAAACTCACAGGCTGAAGGTGATAAGATGGCGGCTCAATTTTTGTTCTTTACTGTGGTCAGCATGAGCGTTAAGAAAGCATGTTTTTGCGTAAAAACAAACGGAAAAAAGCTCTTTTTGTAGGAACTTTTATTTGATTTTAATACAAAATGACAGGAGCGTGATGTTGGCATACAATTTTAGTTTACGTGGTTTTGCGGCACAAATGACACTGTTTTTATACAGCCATGTCTCACATGGTGACTTCAGGTAGCGCGTGCCGAACCTGGGTGCGTCCTAACTTCGGTAAATATTCGCGGCGCGCCCGCTCGGGACACGGGAATTGGCAGCCCTTCCTTCCACCACTGTATTCGTTTCGGCGCCAAAATGGCCGATTGAAGCCAAAATAATAACAGTGGATTCTATCCAATGCGAAACTCTTGAACCAATACAAGCAGCCATGCAGTTCCCCGAGTGGCCGCAGCGAGAGAAATGGCGACGTCTTTAATTCGGGTATTAAGTACGGATTGGTACCACTTTTTCAAAGCTTGGCTCTATGGCAGTTTCCCGGCTGAGTTGTTCTAGAGACTTTGAGATCGACGCACCATTCACGAATTTTTTTAGTGGGCGCCGCCATTTTGCTGTGCAACGTCACCGTAATAAGGAGAACGCGGAGTGGGGATATGAGACTGGTGCTGACACCAGCGTTCGGCTCAGACTCGTGTCCTCGTTGATTGGAGGAGAGTTTCGGCCGAACGCTGGCGTCAGCACTCGTGTCCAATCCGTGCCCCGCGTTCGCCTCTCTAGGTTCCGTTCAAAACTCAGCCCTGTCAAGCACTGTGACCATCTTACCTATACGGCGAGCAAGTGTTCCAAAATGCGTCTTTGGCGCATCTGAGCGCAAGCAGAAGCACGCCAATCAAAGGACAACATAGAGAAGACGCAGGGAACGAGCGATGACTACGCAGTCAAGCGTGCACCGTCGTTCCTCGAGGTCGGGGGAAAACAAAAGCACGTGTGCGCGTTTGGGAGGTAAACAAACGCACAAAGTGCGCTAAGAGCAGACAAACTTGCAGACCATATTAGCCCCGAGCGTAGAGTTATTACAATAAACGCTAGCGGCTCTGCTGGCGCTAGTGTCTATGGGACTTCCGGTAGCAAATTGAAGCAGACAGCAAACAGTCTACTTTTGCAGTCTTCCTGTGTATTCCTATGGGAAAACGTACGTGCTATTTTTTTTCTTCGCCTGGGAATAATAGAAATCAGCGTGGTTTCTTTACTCGTAACGGGTACTATGTATATAGCTTTATTCACATTATAGAAGTGTAATTTATTTAGTTAAAGGATTTTTTTAATTACTGAGCGATGTTTAAGTTAGCAAAAATTGAGGTCCAGGTCTATGTTGTACAGCATGATAGGTCAATACTAGCCATCAATTCAAGCAAAAAGAACAATTAAAAAGCAAAAAAGAAACACTCGGTTACTGCTTTATTTTCATTATTCATGCACAGTTTGTTACTAATCCATTACGTGTTCTTCGTTTCATAACTCCATGCTTCGTTTATGTCGTCTGTTTAGATTGCTTGATTTGGCATATATTAGAATTATTTTGGTGCTTTGACAAGCTGATTCATTCTGTGTGTTTCATAGCATTGACTGTATGCCTAAATACGTGCCCTATAATAGCAGTCTGCAACGTCAATACGTATTATAGATGTGTATAGGGCTACTTTAACGCAGTATTCGACGCCATGAATTCTATAAATAAAAAGGCTCTAACTGACACATATTTTTGTACATCCGATTGTAAAACGATCCAAACTTTTTATCTTGTCACAATAAGCAATTTGCATTTGTGTTCTCGAACATCGCCCGGATTTCTTATTTTGCGCATTCCATGCGTGTGCTCAACTTCAAGGTACTACTGGTGCGTACTGTATTTAAAGTCGTGTATGAAGGATGCGAATTTCGACGCATTTCCATCGCCCGAGAGAAGTGATTAGTGCTATAGCACTCCTGAACGCTTGACGCGTCTATGTGATCAGGAAATCCTATTTCTAAATTGCTACATAGCCGCTAAGATTACATCGTATTTTGTAATCCTAGAAAAGGCGTGTGGCGAGCTTGTACTATTGGCAAAGATTGTGTGTTAAAGTCGTGATCGCCCAAGACGGCGTACTGCATCTTTTTTTCTTTTCTTTTATCATCCACTTTACCCTGCGAGCCTATCCTGAACAAAAAAAAGCATAATGATAATAAAGTTTGAGGCTACAGAAAACTGCCTGTCTATATTCTTTTACGCCAGTGAGTGGCAGCGCGTCCCCTTCCTTTTACTAACCCATATCATTTGGAACTGCCCGAAGGACCCTTGGTCCGACGGGCCTGGCATTGCTACCCTGGGGCAGTGGGAGGCCACGCTGCTCAGATCGGACCCGGTCCTTCAGGACAGGGTAACCCAACGGGCTGAGTGGGTCGCTGGGGTCCATGGACTCCTAGCCACCAGGCGGGGATAAGCTTCCTATCCTGCCCGCTCAACAATCACCCTAAGACAAATAAAGTTTTTCCTCCTCTCTCCCCTTCCTTTTAGAGGCACCGCTGAAACAGCTGACGGCGGTGGAGGAGGGGCCGCCATGCTGACGAGACGCTGCGCTTGTTGCAGTGGTTGCAGGGGTGTGTATACGCGCTGTGCAGTCCCAACGGACGCAATCCAGACTTGTACGTAACTTAAATACTCTACTCAAGTTACTGTATCTTAAATACTTTTGTGAGTAACTTGGTATCTTGCAAATACTTTCGAACGTCAGTATTTAGTACTCTAACTTAAATACTTTTTTCAAGTAACTTGTACTCATTTTAAAGTTACTTTTAAGTTACTTTCTATTTTTTATTTTCTTTAGAGGCCGGAAGCTTGGAAAATATTGAACTCCAATTATTTTGGCTAGGCGCCTTGCGAGCGCAGATACATTTCGTGCCAGTTAATACAGTGCACTTCCGTGCTTCTGCTGAAGGAAGTCGCACGAAGAAGCAGAGTGTCGCAGCCTCATGCCGAGCGGACGCTTGTCTTGTCTTCTAACTGGGCAAAACGTCAAAGCACATTTTCTTACAATTTGTTTGTGGCCAAGCCCAAGAGCAACAGAGATTCCGAAGCAGAAGGGCATGCGGGTGAAAACATAAGATGTGTACAAGGCTACAAGCCAGAGGGAGGGCACTTGTGTCGGAGAGAGGGTGGGTTCTACAAGTGTCTGGTAAGAGTCGACAGTAAACCGGAGTTTATTCTTCTATGTTATGGAGTGAAAGCATATAAAAGAAAGCCTTCCAGCTTCAGAAATGCCTTTGCATCCGCACGCAGTCGCACTTCGTTCCACTAGGCTCTCTTCGCACACAAGACTCGGTACTACACGGCTACAATCCGGCGGCCCATCGCTCTGCGGCGTACGCAGCATTAGCGATCTTTAGTAGACCGTGTTTCCCCCTCCGCTAACCCTCCGCTACGAAGAAACCGCCACTGCGCCTGCGTGCCGATGGCCTTGGCTATAGAGCTCCGGGTAGCGGAGGGGAAACTAGGGTGCCTTCATGTCCCGCTTTAAAGCGAACATGAAGGCACTCTAGGGGAAACGAATGACCGCCGGCGCCCACCACGGTGGCGCCCGCTCTCCCCTGGCCTGGACTCCCTGACTCCCCGACTGCACGGCACCGCCAGTGCACTGACGGGGAAGCGGAAATGAACACCGAGCCTCTGTGTAGAGACTCCCTCTGCAGGCAAACGGGCCCCGCGCTGCCCTCGCCTATGTCCTCGCCATAGCAAGGGTATAAAAGAAAACATTGACTCTTTGTTTCATTCGTAGTTACTTGGGACCTCCTAGAAGCCTGAGTGGTAGCCAAAGTCTAGCTAAGAGATTTCCAGGAGATTCCAGCGTAGGTGGGAGGAAGAATTTTTTCTGACTTCGGTTGTGCTTGACAATGAATTGCAGAGAGAATTGTAACTTGAGAGTATCTTGAAAGTAACGAGTTACTTTTTTGGAGTATTTTGTACTTTACTCAGTTACTTTACAAATTTGAGTATTTAGTACTCAAATTTGTAACAGTTACAGTTACAAATAACTGTTACAAAAAGTAACAGTTACTATTTTTCGTGGTACTCAGTAACTTAACTTAAATACTTTTAGTGAGTATCTTGTACAAGCCTGAAGCAGTCGTAGATAACTCGCTCCTTGCAGATGTCTGAACCAGTCCTTAGTGAGACGAGGGGGCCGTAGAGTTCGCTCTTTCCTGCGTTATGCTGAAACTAATCAATGAAACAGCAGGAGGAGGTTCGCTTACAATCGAGCTGAGATCACGTGGAAACGTTTGGACTGCTACAGGCAAGGCCTCAGTACGCTACAGTTATCCTGCCAGAGCTGAAATTAGTTACGTGAAGTGCGTTGATGTTTGATGAGGCTCTATTTTTAGCAAGCGCCCTTCCTCTTCACCGCAAAAAAAATAACAAAAAACATTCGGACTTAGGTTTCACAATTGAACCCCAAATAGTGGCAACCTCAACATAAATTTGTCCCACGAACATCCAGAGAGTTAAAGTTTATGTACGAGGGTGAATAAAACTTTTCTCGCGCTCTGGCTGTAGTAGTATATTTGTTTTTAGTCAAACCCTTTACAAACTCTAGCCGGTAATGGAATTTTGCGTAAGTCAACCCTAGGCTGATTTGCAGAATGATTTGTTACATCGTCCCCTGTCACTCGTCTATCCGGCAGAATCACGCAGTTCACATGCATGCTGAATGTCGACATCAGGCATACAACGTGGACAAATGTCGGGCTCCTTTAAGTTGTTCATTTTTCAGCACTATTGTGCCGTTGGCACCAGACAAAATGCTTCCACAAGGTAGCTTGACTGGGTCTGGTGCCCCTGCACCTTCCTTATGGCTGACAGTTGTGGGTCTTTTTCTGAACTTCTGTATTCATTCTAATACACTTCTTTACCAGAAACGCTTCATTTATACTGTGCATTAAGTTTTCGGTAAATATCGACATCAGACACACCTTCGGACTACAAAAACGATGGCTCCCCCACTCGTACAAATCGCTACGGGGGCAGCCAGTGTTTCTCTCAGCTGTCACAAAAGTAACTGGAGGGACAGTAACTTCTTATGAGTAACGCTTGGAATATTGGGAAAAAACTTTTAGAGAAATCGGGACAAAATCGTGTAATGCCACAAAAATCGGGGCACTTCCCGGGGCACCTGCATGCGATTCAAGGAATACACTCAGAAGTGCTTTGAATATGGCTAAAATATTTTAATCTGATTTTTACCACCAAAACACACGTTGTGTTCTCTTGCATTCAAAAAAGTACTCAGAAATACCACTAATGCATGTTTCGCTTAGGCTGTGCATTTTCTCTGTAAACAGATTCTTGAAGTCGGAGAACGACCACTCCGCATATACCGTATACAGAGACGAAAGGCGAGAACTTGACTACTCGTTTTGCATCCAAGTAATAAACACCCTTTAAAGCTTTTTTTTTCTGTGAATGTACGCATTTTATGTTAGGGTTTCTTCCGAGCGACTTACGAAGTTGGACTTTCGCATGACCATCCAGTTTTTCTTCAAGAACAACATTGAAATCTGCGTCAAGCCACCCTCTGTTTCCAATCTTGCAATCGCATTCAGGACAATTCGTCGGTCCGTGCGCTTTCCCGCTAAATTAAGAAGGGGGGGGGGGGAGAAGAATCGACGTCACTTGCCTTATGCAATAAGTAAGTTTCTCCGCCTAATTTAGAGGGAAAATTGGCGTCATGTGCCTTGACGCCACGTGACCTATACACCGATTAAGTTTTTTCGCTTAATTTAGTAGGAAAGGTTGTTTCGTGACCTATGAACTAAGTCAATTTTACAGCTAAATTATGCAGAAAACAATTGTAGAGCCCATTCACTTCATGTGAAGCTGGAGGACCAGCGGAGCTCTTATCTTTACGACAACTTTACCACAACTCTACGACATCTAAACAATCTACATATTGTCGCGAATGAAGGTGACGAGAAGACGAACAGTGAACTGAAAATAAAGGTCTAATAGGCAACCTGCAATGCTCTTTGGTTTGGCGCCTTCTAGCGACTGAAGCAAGAAATATTAGGTATCCCTGGGAGTGGCGGCTGCATTGTTCAAACGTGAGCTTTTACTCTGGTGGCGCCGCCTAGCCTAGTGTCTCAAGCAAGAAATACTGGGTATCCCAGGACGCCGTGATCGCGTAACATGCCAGTACAGCGGAAGCTACGGCCCTGGCGGGCCAATGGGAACGTGACTGTGTATCACCGGAGCGCGCCTGTACTCCGAAGAAGTATCAGGCTTTTCGCTGCGTCATGCTCCAATATGCGTGCGTTGCGCTCGTATACGTCGCGCATTTCGAAGCCTTCGGCACGCAATGTGGGGCTTATCGTTCACCCTATGCCAAGTTACAAAGAGACAGGGTATAACCGTGGGCTCTCACTCTGCCGGCGCCGCCTGGCTGTTGCCGGCTGGCTATCGGCGAATTTGTGCCAAACAAAATAATAAAGAACGACCGTCGAGGCAGCAGAAAAGCGGGCGGCGATTCGGCAGCGTAACGAAGACAGCAAGCCAGAGCCGGAGAGCGAGACTGACTCGACAAGGTCGCGGGCAGCTGCTTCTCTACAGTGCGTCACCGTCACTATCTCGAAAGCTCGGCAAAGAAGGTTCGAGCGTCGCGCGCTCGGGGCGAGGATGAACTGGCACTTTCGAGAATAAGAAAGCAGGACGAAAGTTACAACCGGAACCAGAATAAACGCGAATCTTCTAGAAGCCCGTGACGGAGCGTTGCTTTCTCGGCCCTGCGGGCGGCAATATGATTGCAATGAAGACACGTACACGACTTCATTGTTTAATTGTCTTTATTTACTGATTAGTGGCTAAAGTGATCATTGCCTTACGGTCACTTATGGGCAAGTCATCAACCCAATTTTTCGAGGCACACCTCGAGTACAGGTTTTTTTCTGATTGAGCCCAAGTCTCTGCATCGCGGAAGCGAAAGAAAAGAAAATGAGAACGGCGCGTTCTGCCCTCAGCCTCGTCACAGCACACTCTTAGATGACATAAGTCGGTGACCGTAGATGATAACAAGGGATCGGGACCTCACTATCTAATAATGCCAAGGAAGGCTGACTCGCACGGGTTCCCCCTCTTTTATTTATACTTGCCACCACCAACCGGAACGAAGGAGCGCCGTTTAAACGGGAGTTTCTTGTTAACATTAATGGACGCATTTTTTGTATCGTGAGCTACACTGGCCGGGGTTGAGCAGTTTCGCGTGACTGTCAAAGAGCAGTGCTGCGCAAGCGCGAGGAGCAGTGACGTCACACGGCGCACAGCTGGCGCGCCGGAGCCGCCGCCGCCGCGCGCTCCGTTGCCGCCGCCGCGCGCGCCTCGCCGGTCTGCGCATGCGCGAAAGCAGTGATGTCACACGGCGCACAGCTGGCGCGCCGGAGCCGCCGCCGCCGCGCACTCCACCGCCACCGCGCGCGCCTCGCCGGTCTGCGCATACCAGAGGAGTGACGTCATAGCCGCGGCAGACGCACTGGCGCCGCCGCGTGCCCAGCTGTGCGCCTCCGTTGCGCAGTAGTCAAGTCTGACGCTGCACCGGAGCCGCTTGATAGCGCCTCTCATTTTCTGCGCATAAACTCACGCTACGTATATCCTGGCATCGACGAGCTAAGCCACCGCAATTTTTTTTCTTCAGATCCTAGCACATATACAGCTTCCCTTTAAAATACATACAAAACTTGAAAATATAAAACAGCGAGGACGAGGACGGGAACAGGACATCTTTTATTTAGCAACAACATTGAATGGCACAACAATAAAACCGCCCCCTCAAAGGTTTCAACGTTGTCAAAGAGGGAAAGGAGATAATTGTTATAAAGGAAAGGGAATTCACTGTAACTATAAAAGTTTGAAAAGCGCTGGCGTCACGACGAGGTATCACTAATCTAGTTATCTCTGATTACTTACAATTCGACCTTTGTCATTGTCAAGGATAATGAAGGTGCAGAAATATTGTTGTTTACAGTCCCAAAGGGAAATGTACTATAAATAAAAAAGTTTAAAAGCTCTAGCGCCACGACGAGGTGTCAGTAATCTAGTCATTTCTGGTGTTAGGAATTCGACCTCTGTCTTTGTCAATGATAATGAAGGTGCAGAAATGTTGTTGTTTACAGTCCCCATGGCAAATGATTCAATGATTTCTCTTCCAAATCTGTTGTTGTGCCCAACCAGTATTCTAGTATCAGAGAAATGAGGAGTACAGTCATCGCACGTGCGGCTGTGAACGACAATTGGGTGATACGACTCATTTGAAGCCTTTGATGCTTCCAAGTTGTGTTCTCTGAGTCGATGGTTGACGCATCTCCCAGTCTGTCCAATGTACTGACTGCCACAGCTTAGTGGAATTGAATAAACCTTTCTTTCTTCGCATTCTACGAACCTTTTGACATGCTTTACATTGCACTCTCTGGGACTGTCGCTCCCATTAACCTTTTTACACATCCGTTTTGAGGCGCATACAACAGTAAAAAACAACACTCGTGTCGAACTTGGACGCGATAGATCTTAAACGGTGAGCGGAATTGTGCATGTAGGGAATCACAGGAAAACGACCTTTCTTTTTGGAAACAGGTTGTGGAAGTTGTGGTTTAAGAATGAACCTTTCAAGGGTGGAACGAAGTAGGTCATCAGGAAAGCCTGCTTTTTCTAACCTCTGCTGCTGCAACTTGAGGCTACTTTCGGAGAAATGTGTGCACGACTTGGAGAATGAGGACTTGAAAAGTGACCTTACTATGCCATGCTTAACTGTCTTGGAGTGAGCACTGGTGAAAGGGAGGACTGGCGTCTCTGACCTCTGCTGGAAGGCCCAACAAAGACCTGAGGAATGAGGATGTAATCGTAAATCAAGGAATTGTAATCCTTCCACTGAAGGATTTTCCAGGTAAAAGTTAGTCCCGCCGCGCAGTCTTTGAAAACTTCAAAGATGCTGTCAGCGGACACGGCGTCTGGATAAACGACCAAGTAATCATCAACATACCTAAACACTAGGCAACCCTGGCAGGATTTGTCCAACTGATCGTTAATAGCCCTAACAAGAAAAAGAAGAAATATTTCACTAAGGACAGGTGCAAGGCAAGAGCCTATACAAACTCCCTTCTTTGTCTGTAAATATTTCCTTCGTATTCTACTAAAGTTGACTGCAAGTAAATATCTACCAGGTCGATGAAGCCCTCAACCGAAACACAGGAGGAATTTTGAAAGTCGCAAATTCCGTGTTCATGGATCGCATTAGTCACAGAATCGAAGATGAGTTTTGGTCCTAGGCTGTAATACATATCTTCAATGTCGAAAGACATTATTAAGTGCGGAATGGAACGAAAATGAAGCGAATTGAAGCGGGGATTAATTCAAAGTTGTTTTGGACTCTTTAAGGCTGAGGGAGGATGATATTTGACAAATGTTTTTGTAGATAGCGACCTAGAGGTTTTTGCCAACAGCCAATTTCTGAAATTATGCTCCTGAAGGGAACTCCATACTTGTGAGTCTTTGCAGTAAAGAACACGGACAAATACTGTTTGGCAGGACTACCAATGACGTTCTTAAGAGAGGTCAGGTTCAAGGAGGAACAAAGTTCCTTTGACCTCGAGCGCAGTCAACCCGAAGGCCTAGTTTTTAAAGCTCAAAATTCTTTGACAAGGCATCAAGAACCTTATCATCAAAAGCACTTTCCTCCAAAATTACAAAAACACCCGTTTTGTCCGATTCAAGTAATTTTAGGTGTTCTTGGCGAAGTTCTTGCACAGCCGCACGTAGTGGAAACATACTTGGCCGAGGGGTGGATGGTGACACACTGAACGCACTGCCGAGCCCAGAAAGTCTTGCCGTTGATGTTCAGGTATAGACGATGCGACTTGATGCACAGAGGCTAGCTGGTCCACCTTTAACGAAGGAAGATCTGGAGCAAACTTTGGTCCCCTCGACAGCAGACCCATTGTGGCAGCGGAGAGTTGTTTCTTAGAAAGCATCACGGGAGGTTCAAACTTGGTGGTCTTTACTTGTAGACACGAGGTGTTGACTTCCTTGAGTAGTTTATTCCACGATGCTTGAAGAAGACTGGCAGCAGCATCCATGAGGAACTTGTACTCCGTTCGGGCGCTGAATCCTCACCCGAACACGCTCGTTTTCAATTGTAATTTAAAATACAAACCAGATTTTATAGTCAGAGCGACATGGAAGTATGGCGATGCAGGCGAGTTGGTTCATGATTACAACTGGTAGCAGCGAGCAAAAACACGAGCAAAAAGGGAGGAATGCACAAGACGAGCGCTGAAAGGTTCTTCTTTGATGGTGAGTGTGTGGTCTGAGTGTCTGAGCTATCTTTTGCGCTCTAGCCTTTAAGGAGATGATCCGTTGCCTTCGTGCCACACGCGCCGACACGGAAGGGCAGTCGTATGTCCCAAATGTCTGCCTCACGAGCCTTTCAGACGACCTCCGTGACATTGGCACAGTCTTCAGTGATTTTATTTCGTCCCTTTATCGCTCGGCCTTTGCTGTGTCCATCCCGAATTTCTTTTTACAAGTTCGACCTGTTCTGTGGTAACCTTTCGTCATTCCCTGAATTGTTTAGCCACTCCCTGGTGCGCCCCACCACCCGCGACGAGCTGTTTGACCTCCTTCGCTCAATGAAAGTCGTCTGCCCCCGAGCCTAACGGTTTGCCAGCTGAACTTTATATTGCCTTTTGGGACATCCTAGCAGACTCTCTTGTGCAGCTAGTCAACCACTTCCTGAAGACTGCGGAAGTCCCATCTTCCTTCCGGTGCGTTTGGGTGGACCTTCTGCCCAAGGATGTGTCCCCGTCTGACCCTGTGGCATGACGTCCCATCACGGTCCTGAACGTGGACTACAAGCTCGTGGCATCTCTGTTTGTCTCGCGTCTCCGACCAGTCCTACCCCACGTGGTACGAGCCCAGTGAAAATATGTTCTGTGCTTGGAAGAAACATTTTTATCTCTTTGTCTCTCACTCGCGACCTTTTTGCCTACCCACATTTCACCAACTTGTCAAGAGCCTTCGTCTCGCTTGACCAGGTGAAAGCCTTTGACCGCGTAAAGCATTGCTTCTTCTTTGAAATTTTGCGCGCCTTTGGGTTTCCTGGGACATTCCTTGCCCTGCTTTGATCCTTGTGCAGCGACTTGATCATCCGCCTTCTAATCACGGGTGGCTCCTTGCACCCTTTTAACCCTCCCCCCCCCCTATTCGTTCAGCAGGCGACATCCTGTCTCTTCGCTTTTCTTGGAGCAAGCGAACTGAACTTGTCACGAGGTCAATGGTACGCTTACCTTCGTCCCTTGGTGGCAGAGGCATGCCGTGTATTGACACCATGTCCCGTATTTTGGCTCTTTGCAACTATTTCGGGGGCGCTAGAGAACGTGGAGCGCCCTGCGCGTTCCCTCGCTCTTCATTTCTTGAGGCCTTTTCATCGTACGGTTGTCCCACGCGCCTTGCGAAACCTCTATCAAAGTGCCGAGTCTACACTCCCTTCTATCCGGCAGTGGTGGGCCTCCACATTCAGCTGAAGCGCAGGCTCCCAGATCTTGCAGAGCGCGATGTACCACCTGCTCGCGTTGTTTAAGAAGTCTTTGTGCTGAGGGTAACCGCCGAGGAGCAAAGCCGGGCAACCGCCTTTCCGCGTCTGCCGCTGGTGTTCCGCCGTCTGCCTAAACCCATGGAGGATTTTGAATGGCGCCGGGGGTGGGGATTCTTCCCACTAAACAACGTCTCCACCGATGAGGCATGGTCCCTGACCCCCGTTGCCTCAACTGTGGGCAGGTTGAGAATACATGTCATATCTCCGTTTCCAGTAGCACAGACTTTCTGGCGGCTCATTCACCACGGTTTCCGAACCCCGTATTCAGCACTTCGTCCACCGTGACCGGTGCCCTCAAGAAGGATCATCCGCTTCATCTTCTCGCGGTTGGCCGATTCGCCGTCTGGCAGAACCGGTGCCTGGCGGTTCGCCAACAAAGTCGCACCAGAGCCACGCGACCCTTGTTTTCCCGTCTCCTCAGAGCCTTGCTGCGTACCTTGATGCGGAACTTTTCTGGTTGGGGATGCGGGAGTTCCTGCAGAGGTGGTCTTGTTTCTACGTGATCCTTCTGAATGGGAACATTTCCTTGGTTTTCGCGTCTCTCACCGAAGCGTGAGCAATGTGCGCACCTAAGCATGCCCGCACCTCTAGGCAAGATATTCTCTACTGCAGCGTTAACGCGCTTTCGCAGCTGCTGCCTCACAGCATGTCACTTCCTCTAAGACGCCAGTTTTATTTCTTAACATCAGATGTCCCACTGACCCATGCATGTAGATTGATTTTAAAATGTAAATAAAATTTCTCTACACATGAAGCGGTAGTTCGCTGGGACGTCAAAGGCTAGAGCACCGCCTGGTGGCGTTTGCAAAAAAAAAAAAAAAAGAAAGTTGGGAGGTCTATACAATTTATGACTCTGGGACAAGAGACCACTTCCGGAAGCGCCGACCACGGAGTTAATATAATAATCTAGAGGAAAGGTCCCGTGCATTCGGGCCGCTTAGCGGAACGGCGGGGCATAGACGCGGACATGGGTGGTACCGAGTTGGTGGTCCCGGTGGAAACATATCGCTGGCAACTCCCTACTATTTAGAAAGCAGCTGCAAAACATCGCCTCAAAGGTTTGTATCTTGTTCTTTGCTAGCTTACTTTGCAGGAAAAGACCTGAACTGTGCATTGTATATAAATAAATAAAGTTGACAAGCGCTCAAGCAACCCAAAATCGGCAAGGCGTATCGAGCACGCCTAACGTCTACTTTATTTTTCTGCTCTTCTGTAGCTCTCTTTCTCGTTCTTTCTTTCGGGACCATCGATGTCAGCGCTCAGGATTTGCCGCATTCTGCTCGTCTTCGCCCCACCCGCGAAAAATCTTAATCTCGGTTGTGGAATAGTTTTAGTTCGGTAACATGAGTTGGTCCTGTTGAACCACCACTAGAGCAGTGAATTAGTGTAGTATATCAGCGGAGACAGCTTTTTGTCACACGAAATGGACCTTCCAACCTGTTTGCCAGCGAGGCTGTGAAGCCCCTCGCTGCGTCCCTCAGCTCAGGCCCCACGTTGGGCGCCATGTGAGAAAGTTGCCTTGCTGCATGCCCAACCCAGAGGAACAACACAAAGCCAGGATTTCGGAAACAACAAAACTACATTTAATAATTAGAGAGACGGGACGGTTAGTTTGACATCGAAGAAGTCGCCGTTTGACTGTCCATGGCCGCCCTCGGCCCAGAAGCCACCCGTGTCACCAGATCTGGCGGTCCTTTTTCGTCCGGGCAACGCCCCTTTGTTTATCGTAGTACGTGCCCGTGGTGCGTTGTGTTCAGACATGAACACGCTACCCCAAAAAAGATAATTAAATACCGTTACTCGTCAATCGCTCAAAAAGTTACTAAATTCGTTAATCCTTACCGGTTTAAAAGGACCGCGTTACTTTACCTCCAAAGTAACGATTTACTTGTCTCGTTACTTTAACGACCCAATACACATCTGCTTTTGTTTCACGGTTTATTGTTTTCTTTTCAATAGTCGTTGCACTTCAGCAGTAGCAAGTTTTCATCAGTTATGCTTTCCCGCTTCTTTGAGAATACATCTCCGTCGACGCTGAAGAGTCCTTCTACTGATGCGCTCTAAGGAACGGCAGTGTTGTGCTTCGCGAAGAGCTGGTGAATCTGGTGATGTTTTACTCTCTCTTTGTTTTCCTCTGCTTCTAAAGTTAAAAGTTGACAATGGGTTCTGTGCCTTCCCGTGATGGCAACCTCCGGTTTACATTCGGTCTGTACACGATTCTAGAAGGTTCAAACTTCTAGAAGGGTGGAGGATATTCCCAGCTGTAGAGTTCCACTGACGTGTTGAGCGATAAACGTTGCTACACTGTCATACTGTTTAGTTGTTTTTCGGGTTGAACATCTGCCTTTGTCGCAATAGACATATACTCAGGTTAGAAATAAAACGAGGCTGTTTAAACGGTGCTGTACACGTTACTCTTCAAAAGTAACAAAATACAGTTACATGTTACTTGGCCTTAAAAGTAACTAAGTATGTTACTCGTTCCTTTACTAAAAATAAGTAACTAAATAGGTTACCCGTTACCACAAAAAGTAACTAGGTAGAAGTAACTCGTTACTAGTAACGAGGGACGTATATGTCTGGTTGTGTTGCGCGCATGAGGGCGCACCCTGGGCGCCACTGAACGGTGGCGCCATCTACGTTGGCGCCCACAGAGCCTGTCACGGTTTTACGCTAGAAAGCAGCAGTGGGGAAAACAGGAAATAGTTCGAAGTCGTTATGTCATGCCTTCTTATTTAAAAATTAAACAAACCATCGCGCATCAAAAATTACTTGGCATTGAAATGCTAAGTACGGCACGAGCACATTAGGTGCGACCTAATGTTAGCGCCCAGAAATATACTCTATGAAATGGCCACAAGTAGAGGCCCTTCCGGCTTCCTGATTTCAAAGAAAAAAGGAGGTGTCGCTCGTCTAGATTTTACCAGAATTGTCACCTTCCAAAGTGTCGTACAAATTATATAAAGCAGGGAATAATTGATGTCTTGCCTCGACTGCTGAATGAATATTTTTATCTCACTATAGATGTGGTACAACTATCTAACAGCAGTATATTTGATTTTTTTTTACCTTGTTCATCGCACTTTTAGCGCGAATTTAATTTTGTTTATGTATACAAGAAACGCGCTTCCATTTTATGTATTTTCTGAACATGCAATACTTTTGCACTCTCATGATTGTACACTATTAAAGATTTGTATATTCCTCAATAAAGGGAAGAACACTCCTGTCCCCTATGTTCCTTTACAAACGGAGCAACGTTCTTCCCTGCAAACGGGGTAGCAAAGTTCCTCCCTCGCCTGCGTAGCAATATGGCGGCTCCGAATCGAGTGAATCGAGCCCATTAAGGCTTAACGAAGACGTCAGGATGCTACGAATATCATCGGTCTTTACTCGGAACGCTGCCGCGGTTCTACCGCAAAAACGTAGCATAGTTTCCGGACAGGCAAATACCTTGAACCACTAGCGGCCCCCAGGTCTGCTAAGCAGCAGATTTGGAAAGTAATACGTTACAAGTAACTGATTGCTTGTAATCCGTTACTTTTTCAAGTAATTTTGTAATTGCCACGTTACTCTTTTCAGAAGTAATTTGTAATGTAATTTCGTTACTAAATATTGGTAGCAGATTACTTTAATTACTCGTTACTTTTTTTAATATGAGCATAATACAGTAACTGGAGCAATACGAGCAGAACATTCAGCAGCATAAAGAGAGCAAGATCAACAAAACAGAAAACGTCAGGAAGGAAGAATAGCCGAAAAGAAAACACGAATTTTTGTATGACCGGTCACTAGAACCACTAGAAAAACGGGCAAGGCATGTACAAATATACGAAAGACAAAGATCAAGTAAGACAACGCCGAGTAGGCTCTCCGTCGCCTTCCATCGTGTTTGTCTTCTTCTCCCGGACAGGAGAACGCTCTTCGTTCTTATTTGTTTTTGTCTTTTACACCATTTCACCCTTTCCAACTATTTCGACGTCTCCCGCCACCAGCACAGACATCAAACGCGGGTCCTCCCCCTTCGATTCGCAGGCTCACAACTTGCGTAATAGACGATGTAGCCTCGCGCAAGGGGGTCGAATTCTCTGTCTTTGATGTGCGCCACTGTGTTCTAGCACGCTCTTGAGGCACGGCTGAAAAGCGCACGGCGCGAGGCTAAGAGCATCGTCTTTGAGTGTACGGAACGATACTTCTTTTGGTCTACTTGTCTGGGCAGGGTGGTCGAGTCCAATCCTCACTTAACAGCCAACTGTCAACACGAAAGTGGGTGGAGGGGGGGGGGGGTTAGGCCATCTATACTTTGTTTCACCTCATGATGTACCGCAGGAAAGGCTACAAGCGCGAGCTCCGTGCTCAGGGCACATCTCGTCGGCACAAGCTCTCGTGCAGTGAGGGCAGCTGCCAATGCTATGAGTTCGCGCTTCTAGCCTCCGCTGCGGTACAACATAAGGTGAAACGGAGTATAAGGTGTGCTGACAGAGAGAGAAAGAGAACACGTAAAAGTGGTGTGACCCTTTATTGTTTTCATTCATTCATTCATTTGTTTATTTTCTGTGCTCATGAACAGCTTGACGCCTTGGTAATGATGCACAACAAAATGTTCACAGGTTAGTTACAAAAGTCTTAAAAGCTACGAAATTAGGGTTAAAAACATCAATATTTGCTCCCCGGAGGGTATTGTAGAAGTGTTGAATACGGGTCATGGGACTGGTTTGGATGATGTGATTAACATGGAAAGTTGGAGAAACCCGCAAAACTCGACTCGGAACGTGAATATTAATAGCAGATGTGAGATCTGGGCAATCAATTAATCCATGAATACATTTATACAGGAAAACAAGATCGCGTTCACGCCGTCTGGAACTCAAAGTAGGGCATTTGCATCGATTCAAGAGTCTCGCATAGGATTAATAAACAGTACGACCAATGTAACGATCGTAAACAATTAAAAAAAACGCTTTCGAACATTTTCAATCATCTCTTGGCTCGTAGAACTAATACAATTCCAGACTACAGAGGTAAACTCCAACTTGGTCCGGATTAACGAGAAATATAACCGTAGAATACAGGTTGATGTGGAGAACTCACGCGTGATTCTAGAAATTACTCCCAGCTTACACAAAGAGCCATTTATAAGGTTGTTAACATGTACAGTAAAGTATAACGAAGAGTTTATGTATACACCAAGATCACGCGTGCACTCGACTCTTCGCAGAGGGTCATTGCCAATCTGGTAACAAAAGTTAATTTTTTCTACCTTTCTAGACAAAGACATAATAACGGTTTTAGAAGGATTGAGCGTTAGCATGTTCTGATGACACCAATTGCACACATGCCTAACATCCTCCATAAGTTTTTCACAGTCTTCCAAGGATATGTTCTGCCTAAACAACTTGACATCATCTGCATATTGCAAGACGACCGAATTGCGCACAATTGAGCTCAAATCATTAATAAAAACATTGAAAAAGATCGGCCCAAGTATGGAGCCTTGCGGCACACCCGAAGAAGAAACATAAGGCCGGGAGTGATGTCCAAGAACACGAACAAAATTGTGTCTAGTAGTCTATTAGACAGATAATCTAGAAACAGGGAACAAAGGGAGGTACTCACGCCGTAGGATTCTAGTTTGTGTGCAAGGAGCGAATGGTCTACTAGGTCAAAAGCCTTAGAGAGATCAAAATACACAACGTCTACCTGTCCACGTTGACACACAGTAGGCGAAACAAAATTTAAAAAAGACACCAGATTTGTCTCAACAGACCTTCCACGCATGAAGCCGTGTTGTGAAGGGCTAATCTTATGCTTATAAAAGTTTGAAATCTGCTCAAATAAAACAATTTCATAGACCTTAGCAAAGGGAGATAGCAACGACACAGGTCTGTAATTTGTTGTACGTCATCCGTTCTGCCATTCTTATGTACTGGCACAGTAATAGACAGTACTTCCACAGGGAAGGAAATGTAAGGCTCTGCAACGACAAGTTAAAAATATGCGTTAAGACGGGCGCAAAAATAGAGGAGCATCCTTTGACAATGAAGCTTGGAATGCCGTCAAATGCAACTGATAACTTTGGCTTCAGTTTCCTGATAGCAAGTTCAATATCAGTAATTTCAAAAGATAGAATTGACAGGTGATCACTGGCATTATCACTGACGCCATGCACAGGCAGTCCAGTTTGGCCGCAAGAATAAACCGAAGAAAAATAACTCGTGAATGCATTTGACACATCTTCGGGCTCAGACAGCATAGACAGCTCAGCACAGCACTCTGCCCGTTTCGTGAGAGTGTTGGCCACCGCTTCTCTCGCTCTCTATGCCCTCCCTTCCCCTGGCCTCCACGAATACTGGTATGAAAGTGAGAACCGATGAACGATCGATAACCCGTAACCGCCACTTTTTGTCTGACTGGTCGAGTTTTCGGTCATGGAGTGTCCGTCGTCTCCATGGCTATTTCTTAATGAGATGTTAAAAATTCAGGGCATTAAGGAGAACAAAAACCTAGAGTACTGCTGCATACTTTGCATGCCAAAAAACACACATATTGTCATCAGCAATAATAACAAACTCTAATCTACGGAAACACATCAAGGTAAACTGGGACACCTGCATTCTGGATTGGCTGTGACATTGTGAAGTTAGAACCAAGTTTTCTTTTCTTGTGAGTAACAGGCGGAACACCCGAGTCAAAAGGGAGCTTTCGTAGATCGCTTCTTTATCTACGAATCTCGTAGCGGAGGTAGACGCTGCTACTGAGCATGCGCACAGCTATAGCTTTGTCTGCACAATTCCGGGGATCATTTCCGGAGGCCGTAAGCTAGCGAGATGGCGGGTGTGGTTGCAGCTTTCGGTGCATTGTCAGCTTAAAGGTGAACGGAGTGCACCTGCACTCTTTCTTTCTTAAATACAATATTTTATTTTTACAAGAACTACCATAATGCGGGCGTATGAGAAATGAAAAGTAGTGTTGCAAAATATTTTTTGAAAAATATCAAATTGTTTCTGATTGTTTTCTGGACAAAGTGTACACTGTAAAAAATAATTCCGTCAAAGTACTAGAAATTGACCGCAAAGCTTTTGATGCCGGTACAATTAACGTTGTCTTGCATTACAGTCACAACATTAACTAGGTATTACGAGCATGACAGTCATGAGGCCCTACGGTTTGCCCCGTGACTCTGACCCGTAGAAGCATGGCAGAAAACCCTAACTCTCAGTCACTGCACCGCCCGTGATGCACGACCTAAGGAAAGAGTTCCCCGCATTAGCACCAATGGCACGCAACATGACACATCTGCCAACAAGCAAACTATCCCAAGAGCAAATGTGGAGTGTGTTATGTAATTTTACTTGAAAGAAGAGGGAACACGGACCTCAACTAGAAGTATGTGAAGTCGTACATTTCCTGACTCGTACCGTCATGTCACCTCTATAGGCCTCCTGCGCTGAAGCTTTGAGCGTATCGTGGCGCCCTCCGGTGCCGGGCAATAAAACGTCTGAGTAGTACAAGCCCCCCGCGGCGCCGCCGGCAGCCGCGGCCCCGTACGCGTAGTAGCAAAGCAGTTCGGGTGGCTTTCACGTCTGTGCGCTGCTGTTAATTGTGCGTTGCGTTCGCGTGGTTACGATTCAAAATATGTCACCCGTAATCGTCACCGCACAACGTTACCGCGGGGACCCGAGCTCGCCCCAAGCTAGTTCCTCCATCGTCCAAGCACGTCGAAACCGGGAGCAACATGCGCGGCCTCGATGGGTTCCGTTCGCCGTCGCCGTCGGCGGTACTGTTGCGTCGTCAACTGTCAAGAACGGGATCAACCCCGGAGTGAAGTTCTACAGATTCCCATTGAAACCGTGCAAAGTCGAGCGAAGGGAACGATACTAGCCGCCCAGCGCACTAAGTAAGCGATACAATTTTTTTTCGCCCTCCAGGTTGTTCTGCAAAGGCACGGCCACTCGATCAAGCGGCCGTGGCATGCATCGAAACGTGCGTCATGCGAATTTTACGCAATCTGATTGAACTATACCACTATACTTCGTTTCAGCTTAGGTCCAGACGCAGCCGATGCTACAAGCGCGAGCTGCGGGCTTTCGGTGTCCCTGTCAAGCACGCGCGCTTGTGCATGCAAGCACTGTTCAGGGCCACATGCTCGCGTTTGTAGCGTCGGAAACGAATTATACATCGAGCATACTTGCGCACCTACGCACCAGAGAAAGCAACAAGCATGTGCTGGAGGCGGAGCTCCTACTGCTGATCTTACGTTGCGTGAAGCATACATCGCAGATGTGCAAGAAAAGCTGCGAGAGCTCGAGAGGCAGCGTGCATTCCTTCGTTTTTCTCCTGCCCCCGGGTGGTTGGCTAGCAGACGCACAATATTTACGGGCTTTGGCCTTTCTGTTCTAGCCGAGCAAGCCACTTGGGGTTAAACTTCTTTGCAAATAAAGATTATTATTATTATTGTGCTCGATGCCGCGCTTGCCTCCCTCACTTATTTATTTATTTACGTGTGCGAGTGTGTGCGTGTGTCTTGTATGGTGCCAAAGACCTACGAGTACGGGCCACTGGCCTTTTGTCGTGACCAAACTGTCCTCAAGAGTTAAATAAAGAAATATCAATATCAACAATGTGCTCGGCCGACAGGCAGCCGGTCGACGCTCGATCGCTTGCGTCTGCTTTCGCGCATTTTCGAGGTTGGTCATCAGCTGATAGCGTTGGCTGTACGGAGGGGCTGCAGTTTTGGAGTTTTTACTTACAAGGTGCGTTAACGTATCTCGTAATGCTCACCTCAAGCTCGATATCATAAGAAGCTCGCTGTTTTTGCGAGTGGCGTCACGCCGACACCAAATTGGCGGCTTCTTGTACAGCGTAGACGTAGCTTGCGTCGCTGAGTTTATTCTCTTTGCGAAGTGTTGACGAACGAAAGCAGCGTTCCACGTTAGAAATTGGCTCGATTCCTTGCCATAAGAAAATCGCACGGAAGGAATTCATAACGCCGGCGCCGCCGGCTAACGTTTGCACGCGGGACAAATTGGAATGCGCAAGTTTGTACTACCCAATACCTATAAACAAATCGTAGGGGGCGCTGCCAGACAACTTTTCTGCAGCGCCTCCTGGGCAAAGCAGGAGGCCTATGGCGTTTATGCCCGCGCGCGCCTCTCACGGCGCTTTCCAGTTTTGAAAAAGGCTCTTAACTTACGGTTTTTTTTTTTTTACAGTGTACGGAAAAAGTTACGTGAAAGTAATTTGTAACGTAAAGAGTAAAGTAATCCGCTACTTTTCAGAGAAAGTAATTCGTGACGGTAATTCATTACATTTGAGGCTCGGTAATTTGTAATTGTAATCCATTACATTTGTCAAGTAACGAGCACAGTCTGCTAAGCAGCTATCGCAAGAAACGTAGGCAACAGCTTCGGACGCATCCAAACAAGTATCTGCTTTCGGAGCGAGAGCTGTATCAAATGAAAACATAACACGAGCTTTTTACGAACTGTATTCATTGCCAAAACCGGCTTCCCGCGCAAGTGAAATGCATTTCGAACGCTGTCACTCAGTCTTCTACTTTTCAACACTTCGATATTAATCGGAGACAACAGAAACCCCGCCACTACGCGCACGTCACGTCTCACCTTTGCAATTATCCGCGACACATTTTTTCGCTAGTACCCGCCACGTCAGAATGGAGTCGTAAAACGCTCGCGAAACCAAATGTCGTTTCCAGAAGAGCCCACAGTGCAGTCCAAAAATTATAGCGAAGCGTGAAAGAAGGTTAAATCGATAGCCACCAGATGGCAAGTACAGGCAGAGTAATTGCAAATATCTAGATTAGGTGGCGCTAAATACCGTCCAATTCATCGGCCGCCAAAAAAACTTATTCCTCTTCTTTTACGATTCAGACATCTTTATCATACGTACACACACACTTCTCGCGCCACTAGATAAGATACGGTAAGTTCACATACAACGAGATCTTACAGAGAACACTCAAATATCACCATCACCGCACACTTCCCCCATCACTCACCTCCTCGTTTTTGAGGGTACGGCCATTCGGAGCCGAAAGTGGTTACAGCGATTCCACCTTGTTCCCCCTCAGCCGACGCCGCCATGATCGTCACCGAAGTTAAAATGCACCCTGACGTCGGGATCGCGCTTACACTGAAATCCCCGCTTGAGTGCATGGTTAGTAGAAAAACAATATTAATTGTGCAAAGGCAAAAGCCTTGAAAACTAAAAATTCCAGCAAAAACATCACGCGCCCCATTTTGTGCTAATCTCCAATAGAAGTTACCACAAAAGGAGTTTCGCCTGCTGGTTTTTACGTACCTAGCAACGTTGAAACGAACGTATCCCCGATGTCAGTTACCGTAAAGCAGCCGTCCGGCGGCGCGTCGAGCCACCCGGACGAGTCGTGGTGAGTGAGAAGGGTACCGTTCGTGCATGCAGCGTCTGGTGAACGGTTCCGTAACTGAGTTAATCTAATAACGTTGGGCAGGACCCGGCATGACGTCATACCCAGCGACGCCGGGAGAATAGCCACGGTCCCAGACTGCCCCGCGCAATCGACTCTCTCATCCCAACAAAATTCAACCATGCTCCCATCGTCTGCTCTCCGCTCGGTCGTTAGCAACAGTCACTAGGAACCACTCAGTTGAGGAAACTGCCATAGAGACTCGCTCTGAAATAGTGGCAACCGCTCCGCCCACGAGAGTGTGAGTGAACGACTTTATTGAACCAAATTACTGTGGCCGCAGGGCGCTTAGTACCGTGGGTTACCGGGATTAGGGGGATGGGGAGTATGCGGCGGACTCTTCTTTGTCGTAGTCGGGTTCTCAGCCGGTCTTCAATCTCTTGAGCCCGAGCTGACAGGCCGCCTAGCTGGGTGTCGAGATCCTCGAGCCGCCAGGTGTGGTTTCCAGACAGGCGGCCCGTCGTCTTGCTCCAGTTGCAGCTCCCGTAGGGACGGCGGGCAGGCAGGTCCCCTGGGCACTCCCAATGAGGTGTGCCGCCAGGACCACGTCGCCGCTGCCACACTCCTCTTTGCCTCCCGCTGAAGAGGTCCGGCCAGGTCCTCTTTCGGGATGTGGGGTGAGCAATCACCACCTAGAACACAAGGCCTGCGCGTCTCCTGCTCCCTCTAAACGTCATCACTAGT